>CAJNDS010000002.1:1768937-1816437 GCA_905221605.1 Symbiodinium natans
GCTGGGCTACAACGTCTTCTTTGCAGATGATCCAGCGTGTCAGGAGACTTGAGGGGATTCACGGGTGGACCAGAATTTGTCCAAGCCACCCGCCTCGCTGTTAACCCGTCCGCACCACATCCAACGGCCGCCAAACCTAAAGCCCTGGAACGCAAGCTTTTGGCCATCTTCTGGCTTGTGGACTGCGCATGTTATTGTGCTACTGTGGCGCCCGCTGTTGCGCTGGCGAAAAGCCCAAGTCTCTATTGATGCAGGTGCTGTAGCCGACAGCTGCATGCTATTGTTATGCGAGCTTCCTTTAGCTTAGAGTTGTCGGCCGCTTGAGTCAACCTACTGTAGGAGTTTAGCGGGAAGCTTCATACGACTTTCGAATTTCTAGAAGGCCCTGGATTTCTCATAAGTCACGAATAATTAGCGGCCTCAAAGTGAGGAAAGCAAGAAATTGAAAGGTGAGGAATTCGGAAGCGAATCCCATGACCGGAGTGCGGAGGAACACCCACTTGAGAGCACAGACAAGATCCGGCTCCACTTTTGGTTCTTAGGCCTTTCAGGTCGTATTGGCATGGAGTGTGGAGACTGACTTGCGGTTGCAAAAATCTGCCAGGACGCTGCGTGCCAGAAGCTGCTGGTGGAGAACGTGTGGGCCAATGATACCCTCGTCATCATCTCTCCCGACACGCCGATTCTGAACTTCACCCACCTCTTGATCTACGACGCTGGGATATGGAGAGTTGAGCACGAGCATTTCTGTATGCACAGGCTCTCAGAAAAGGGCTTGCCTAATTTGGGCCCGGTTATGCGACAGTCTAGCTTTTGGCAGTGCCCCATTCTCTGTGAAGGAGTCGTATTGACATCGTGGTTTGACTTGTAAGTTTTCTGCTCTCGAATGTGTTTCTGATGTTTGAGCATCTTTCCGAGGCGACCTCGGGCTTCGCAGAGCAGACGACGCCAGCGAGCCTTGAAATCGTTGATGCCAACGCCTCCGTGTCGAACATCCGCTTCGTGGACAAAGACTTGGAGTCAAAGGCACCCGCTTTTGGGGGACCGTTCCAGGTGCACTGCCACCGTGCCATAGCCGAGCAGAACGCCTGAAATGCCATAGAGACATACAGAGACTCTACCAGCCGTTGGGTGGCCAAGTCCTAGGTCCCTCCTGGTGTTCGCTTCTCTTTGTGATGAGTTCTCTCGACAGTTCTCATGGGCTTCTGCCGAATATATCATTCTAACATATTCTAACCAAGCCGCTCCGATACACTGCAGGAGCTTGGTGGCGACGTCCTGTGGACAGCGCCGGATGGCTCCCGGGACTTCAGCACGTCATGCCATCGGAAGTCTCAGAAGCTTTCGGGGAAAGCTGGCTCCCATCTAGGACCCAAATTCTTGACAACGCTTCGCAGAAACTTCTCGGGAGACTTCAGGGGCTTTGATTGTTGATGAGGAGTGATTAGGGTTCTTAAGCCTGCCGTGCCCTGAACCCAACGCCCTGCAGCAGGGGAAGTGACTCGGTTCAAAACCCTCAACCCAGCACTGTGGAGCGTCTAAGTAGCACCTGAGTCATCATGTCATAGGAGCCTTCTAAGAGGGGTCGCGAAGCATCGGACGATTGTAAGTAGACAGCTCGGGCCGGCTCCGGCCTGTCATGCAAATCCCCACTTCAAGGTCGTTGCCAGCGAAAGCTTCAGCTTTAAAACGGTATAACAAGCCAACGCATGCCCACCCTGGGTTCTCGTTCTCTGCCTGGAGCCTCTTAATGTCTTGCGAAGGCTTCATCGATCGAGTCGAGGCATACGTGCTGTACCTGAGCATCCCGGCAGCAAGTTGCAATGAAAAATGCAGAGCGATTTTTGGATTTTGAGAAGTCTTGAGATGCTAGCCTCTGCCAAATTTTAGGTTTAAACTTAGCCCGAGTCCTCGCGTTGCCCTGGGTCAGACTAGACTCTTCAATACCCTGCCCTACATATCCCAAGCTCTGATCTTCTAAATTCTAGACAGCAACTTGAAAGCCGCGTCGGCTGCTTTATTCCAAGGTGCCACTGGTGCTGGCGACCAGCGGATCAGTCTTGGGTCGGAGGTGGCTGTGGGAACCGATGTCAGGACCCACACATCCTCAAACCCAAAGACGCCGGTGATGCCTGCGCTACCCGTTACTGCACGTCTATGGCACTGCATGGCTCAGAGTCTGCTTGAAGTAGATAGGGGAGCAAAGAAGTGACCACGCAATGCTTACACAGTCCATCATGGGCTCTGCTACCTTTTGGCTCGGGCACAAAACAGCTTTATACATGGCTCGAGGGATTGCTTCCATACCTTTCACCTAGAAGCCTGAATGCCGTTCAGCAGAAGAAGCTCAACAAGAAGCTCCTTCAGCCTAAAGCTTCCAGAACCTTCCAGAGCCTGCGTTCGAGAGGAGCATCCCACCAGAGACTGCGACCGGTGGCCGCGACTTCTTGTCGATTTTCACTCGCTCCTCCCTGGTGGTCTCCTCAGAGGTTCCAGGTAACCGGGGAGGTGTGCAGAGGTCCTCACAACGACCCCCTTTCAAGGAATGGACCCTTCATGTTGACAGATCCAGGTTCTATTTTGGGAATCCTGGAAATGAGCCGTTCAAGATTCGCTGATGGCTTGCGCTGTTTAGGGCTTACGGTTGGTTAAGGCTCGAACCAGGATCCGGCGTTATGGAGCATCGGTGTAAGTCTGAAGACTACTTCCCCCCCCCCCCCTTCCGGACCAACAAGTCCCGGGCTACGTCGCAATGTTGCAATACCAATAAACCCTCAAAGAATCAGTTCTTGAAGCTTGGAGCTTATGCCCTTTCGTATCCACCCCAGTCTGGCCTTTAGATACTGTTGCCCGCAAGGTGGAACAAACAACGCCGGTGGCACTGGAGTTCTCGGATGCGGTGTCTGCCAGGCGCTTAGGTCGAGATCGCAGTCATGGTGCCATCCGGGTGATCGAGCACTCTAAGGGACTCTAGGGTCTAAGCTGTGATGGTCTACATTGAGCCTACATGGCCTACATGGTGCAGCCACGCACCTTCTGCCTCTCAACAGCTCAGGTGGTGGAAAACGTCAGCTTTCCGGACTTTGACCTCGACGCCTCGGACCTGGGCGGCGTGCTGGCCTGGTCCGAGCCGAGGGATATCAGCCAGGCCGCGAACAGGGCGAGCTTGGAAATCACGATGGTCAGGAAGTCTGCTGTGTGTTGAGGTGGTCTGACTTATTGCCTTGGCCCTGGGCCTTGAAACGGCGGGCTTGTATAGGCATTGGTACATCGGCTGGGGAGAGTTCTTCTGTGCAAGGGTGTTTGCGGACAGCTGTTGCAGGTGGAGCATTACAACGTGTACTTCGCGAGGAGGCATCCGGCTAGCACCCGACGATCAGATTGGCAAGATTCGCAAGGGGAGCACTGTACCCAAGTAACAGGCAAGACTTCACCTGTGGTTCTGGCATTGTGTAGTTTTGAGCAACCTTTCTCTTTTTGGCGGGTGGGGCATACGGTTCCCGAGCATCGGCCCCTTACGTTCAAGGACCCCTAAATGCACCTTTGGGGACAGGTGCTTGATGTCGGAAGTGAATTCGACGCTGTGCCGCAAGATCAGACAACATTAACCACTGGAAAGATTGCGAGCAGTTCATACAGGGATTTGCCTGAGTTTCGACTTGTACTGTAGTGGAACAGTAGCGGCCATCGGCATGAGTGAGTATGTTCAAGCCCAGTTCCGGTACGGTAACGTACCGGGTGGTGAGGATTCAGGGGAGTTATCGGGGTGTTTGCTGCCCTTTTGCTTTTCAATGGTAATTAGAGAAACAACCAAGCATGGGATACTGATGGTTAGCCAACCTTTTGCCTTTGAACACTCGAAGAAGCAGACTCTAAGGCTTTAGTCAGGCTTTAGCTAACCAGCCGCCCCAGCCGCTCCCCCCCCCCCCTTGGACGCCAGTTATCGGCAGATGGCCCAGGTCTATGTCCGACGAGTCGGATGTCACTTGCATGCGATCAGTTGCCCCACGCAAATATACCCCTGCAGTGGCATGCTGTTGTTGTTGCTGCTGCTGCTGACAGTGGTGCCAGACCATGCTCATGCTCTTGTGCCTGCACTTGATGGGTCACTGGCCCAGCGGTAATCCTTTTTCCAAGTCCACGTTGCCAGTCTAGGAGTCTAGGACTCGCACTGGTTTCGGGTGGGGCGATGCTCGCATGAACGCATTGTTCCGCGACTTAATGCTGTGGGCCTGGGATGAGATGTACTGACCTGAGCTTGTACCCTACTGCATTGATTCGTGCTGCCTTGAATATGAGCCCTAGGAAGTTTTTGGAAGCCTTGAAGTCCTTGAAGCCTGCATACCCATGTGCAAGCGACACTGTCTCAAGTGCCCAATCTTCAGGTCTTCTGTGATCTCGAGTTCTTTGGCTCGGTGCCACAAGGACTGCAAGGGCCTGATCCGAAGAATGTGCTGAAGACCCTAGACAAGGGCCTTGGATTCTGCTGCAGGAACGGATCGAGACCTCTGTGTTAGAGGTCCCAGCACAAAATCAGATGAGCCAGACATCCCCCGGACCTAAGCTTTGCGATTCGAATGCGCGGCATGTCGTGAGGAGTAGACACCTTGGTGGTTCCGCCCGAGACGCCCATCCGTACCTTGCCTATGAACAAGAGCTTATGTTAGAGAGCTTTGCTGCAGCGATCCTGTGCAAGGCCTCTTGCCTAGAGTCTAGATTTCTGACACTTTCGCTGGTCCTCGGATGCTCACAGGTAACTTCTCCCACTTCCTGGTCTATGCCAACTCTTCGCTGGCTGAGCAGACCATTCCGACAGAGCATCTGATTTTTGTGATTTGGCCGCAATTGGGAGAAGGTTCGCACAACAAATTGCGGGTTCGGTTTGGTTTCGATCCCGAAGCCTGAAGGCCAGAATGGACCCACACACACAAGTGCAATCCACGTGGAGAAAAGTCGAATCGAGCCCCGATCCCCAAGGACATGAACGCGAGCGTCTCGGATGTCTCATTCACAGACAAAGACTTGGACGCAGCAGAGATTGGGGGACAGATCGACTGGCTGCGGCCGTACGACACAAGCCGCGTCCAGGACCGATTTGGTTCCCCTCCTGGCGCATCCGGGCTTTGGGTACCTGAACCGAATTTTCGACTACACTCCCACCCCGAGCCCCTCATACCTCCGAGCCCTTCCCTAACACGGTCCAGGCGTGGAAGCCCGAAAGCCCCAAGCAAACTTAAACCCAGAGCTCGTGCCATGGCTCCGGCTTCGGAGCAAGCCGAAGGAAGTGCGACTGCCGTTTCGCAGCCAAGACCTCAAGATCCTCAAGACACTCAAAAGTACCCTCAGTTCGGGCGATTGCGGGCGGGGTGGATGTCAACCCATGTCAACCCAGACCTGCCCTAATAACCATCTACTAACCATGTGACCGCAGGACTACGTGGTGAGCTTGGCCTTGAGCTCTTCGGGCCTGGCACGATCGCAGGCTCCCGGGGTTAGGTCAGTTTCGAAGGTATCGTTTCAGGGCTTCCGCGCGCTAGGCCCTAGGCTTTCAAGGTTGAGGACTGTGCTTTTGAGAGTCTTCTGGGGACCTTCGAGAGTAGATAGGGATCACTCGGCCTGACACCCCAGACCCCATCAAACTGCCAAATCCTCGTGTTTCGAGGTTGGACCGAGCCTGCCCGTCGGCAACGAGACCCAGCCCCTGGCGCCCGAAGCTCGCCTGAGGATGTGTGGAATGCCGGGTGTAGATAGACTCACAGCTTTCACAGAGGCTTGCTTGAGGCTGGTGCCGGTTGGTGCTTTGCTTCGGACGTAGTTCCATTCTGACGTTGCTGCCGAATTGCAGGAACGTATCACCCATCGTCGCTACTTCCCAGCATCGCAACCATAGGCATTGAAATGTGGGTCCTAAAGAACAAAAACAGGGCCCAACTACAGAGATTGATTCAGGAAGGCAGCATAAGAGGGCCTCAGGGTTGACGACTGGGATATGCAGCTTTCCGTGGATTTTGACTGTAGATCTCAGGCCTCTTCCAAGTCAGAATTGGGCCAAGAATGGGGCCTGAATGCAGTAGGGAGCTTCGGCTACCCTTTCCCAGCAGTCTTGCGCCAGCCAAGGAGACACCAATGCTGCTTGAGACATACGTCGTTGCTCGAGCCTCAGACGTTGGCATGCAGCACAATGTGCTGAGAGCACGCTTGCTTTTCCAAGCTTCTGCTGGGTCCTGTCTAGGCAGATGCAATTTTACATGTTCTTGGGCTTGCAGGCCAGATGCGTGAAGCTTCTGCCCAAAGGATACCGAGACTCCACACTCTAGGAGGTCGAGCCCGTAGTTTGCTTAGTTTGCAAACCCCCCCTCCCTCCAAAGTCGCTATCGGTCAAGGGCCTATGATTAGCGGGTGTTTCTGTCAGGGTTATTGACGTTGAGGATAGATTAGACCAATGTCATCATTCAGGTGATTAATGGCATTTGGGTTTTCGAAAAAGGAAAGCCAAGGTGTACACGCGCTCTCAGTTGGTGGAGCAGACGACGCCAGGTTGCAGTCTTTATCGTAAGTTCCTGACTATGACTGTTAACATCTCGACTGACGGCCGAAAGACAGGAGTTGCATCTCCTGCAACTGCATGCATATGCTAGGTTCTGCATGGCTCCGAATTCTCGAGTAGCCTTGCTACAAGATAGGTATTCGACGCCTGCGACTGTAAATGGAGAGGCAGGCATCCGAAGTCTAATTCTGACAACGCAACGATAGTTTAATTTAAGCTCAGCAGCAGGTCACAGCCTCCCTTGACCCCCCTGCAAGGGATGAGTGATGAGTGTCCAAGCCCCACTGCAGTCCCAAGGACACCAGTAAGCGTGAAGATCGTGGACTCCCTTGCATCGGCCGCTTGTGAACTCGTTATGCAAGGGAGGGTCCAGGGAGGGCGCTGCCCCTTTGCAAGACAGGTGTAGCATCTTACAAGAGGAACGCGTGACAGATCGAGGGAGTCACATGAGTGCATGAATGTGCACGAGCACCTCCTTACATCCATCCATGACTTTCGAGCCCAAGGCTCTTTCCTCGCTCAAAAGGAAGGGTGCTGATGAGGAGGAACTCATACAAGACCGTCTTCTCTCTATAAAGCTTCACATTGTCCACGATCCGCTCCCGTGGCTCCCATTCATAAATACAGGTTCAATTCAACACCAAGCACAGCACGCCCCAAGTCTCCGCGTCGTAGTAGGGGATCTTTGATTTAGAGCCCTCAACCCTGGTTGCAGTAAAGAGACTGCAGGTCTCCAACATCTCCTTCCCAGACTACGACCTGGACGAAGCAGATCTCGGCGGCCTACTGGCGCCTCGGTGGCACTTCATTTGCTTCATTACATTGCAAGATGTTTCCTGTGTTTTTTTGTGTGTTTTGTGTGCGTTTTGCAAGGAGTGGCAGCGGCCCACCACCACCGGGAGCATCTTGGGCCCCGAATTTTCCTACTGCCCCCCAGTGCTGATCTTCTTTTGTTTATATAAAATTTGGGTTCAGGACAGGATGTAGGTGCGACCTCAGAGGATCCTCTTCGCGCCCCTCTCCCTTTTGGCCCAGGGTTGCCTCCCTTCATGCCAAAGCATGAGCCATATGCGCGGGTCATAAAAGCTCACAAGGGATGTGCATCGTTTCTAGAGTGGACATGCTTGGACCGACAACCTCCATAAGTTTCGTTGTCAAGATCAGAGCTAGCCAGAAGTTGTCCAAGTTGAGTGCTTTGTTTTTGCAAGAGGCCAGCAAGTGGGACTTGGGCGGGACTTCCCTTTAGCCGCTTTAGCCCTCTGCCTCCCCTTGCCGAGCATGTTTGGGGACATTGTCCTCAGGGCCAATTCTGTGGTCCATGTGATGTGGTTCTAAGGCGAGCACGTCGAGTCCTACATTGCCGCGAGGAAGCATTGTGTCACAGCTAGGGCTAGGCGGCTGGTCTACTGGCCTGTAAGTTTAGGGTTCCGGTACATGGATGGGTCTCAAATATCTGGGATGCCAGATCGACAGGTTGTGTCCGATGCCCAAGTCTTTCTTGCCCAACTGAAAGCAGCTCCCGGAAGCTGTCATTGAGGTCTACTTTGCTGCTTCTTGCGGCACCAACATATCCGACAGTTTCTGCTGCTTGGTGTATTTTCATTGCCCAGCCTTGCTCAGCCAGAGGCTTGAAGCGACTTCTGCGTCTTTTGCACTTAAGGTGAGCAGACCTACTACTCTGCAACCACCTTCGGCACGGAGAACTTGACAATTCCTCCAGAGACGCCCATCGACAACTTCACCCACTGGCCATCCACCCGCAACAAGCCTTGTGCTGTGGGACCTTCGATGGCCTTGTTTGAAGCATGTTTGGGCCTGACACCCATGAAGAAGCAGTTGGCCGATGTGCTCCACTTCCAGGGCACGTCAAGTTGCGCTCTTCCAGGTGATATCCACCTTGCATGGAACCCAGAAGCCCCCAGTGCAAAAGGGTTGCATCATGCTGCATCCCGGCGTGGAGCGTTTCCCCTGGTAAAGTCAATAGAGGGCTTCTTAGCGTGGAGGCGATGAGGTCTGCACAGGGTTATACCTTGAACCTACAGACCTGGCTATACTCTGTAGCATCCTGGAACGCTTAGGCTTGTGTACACGCGCTCGAGCCTGGTGGAGCAGAGCTATCCGGTGTCACACGAGATCTTCGACGCTGTTTCGAGCGTCTCAGGAGCCGAGCATCCATTTAAAACAAGTATGGGAGACTGTGACTGTGAGGTATCTTGCAAAGGGTAGAAGGCTGACTCCAGCTCCCGAAAGTTGAATGAACTGAGTAGTGAGCAGGGGTGTCAGAAGGGTTTTGTCAGTTTTAGGTGGCTCATTTCATTTCTTAGAATGCACATTCATGTCGGTATTCTGCAGCAGTTTGTTGCATATGCGGTTGGAGCTTCTTTGGGTCCCTCAAAGATTTCAATGTTTTTGCTGCTTCTGCTTGCATTTCCTGCACAAAGCCCATGATCAGGTTTGCAAGCCTGAGCTCGCCTACTAGGCCCTAGGCTGCTTACAGTCCCTGTGGCTTCTTTGGGCCCAAACCCCGTGCCCAAAGCGCCGTGCTGGCTGTCCCCCGAAATGACTGGGTTGAGGGGAGGGCTCCAGTGAGGGTCATGGCACCTGCATGGACCAGCTGCCAGGAATCCAGTTCACCGACAGGGACCTCGACATTCTGGAGCTTGGAGGTGCTGGAATTGAACCTACGAGCCCGTCATCCCACAGCTTTGTACTGTAAAGTCATACAGAGCCTTGTGAAAGGGCTACTCTTAACCAGACAATTTGATTCGGCCTCGGATGGTAGATTCCTGGCAGAGGCACCGCCTACTGGGTGCAGCCTGTCTACGACGCCCCTGGGCACGGCGGTGAGAATGGTCTCTAAAGGGTCGTTGAAGGGATAACCTTCAAGCCAAGGAGGCACTGCTAGATGGATTTGCACCGGTCCTAGCGTGCCAGAAGCACAAAGGCCCGCGTGCGCTTCTACAACGTGTACCTTTCGGCGGATCCCGCAGGCCCCTGAGAGAAGAATGTTTCTGGCATTGCCAGCGAACATCTTGAAAGCCAACTGAGACCGATAGGTCCTATAAACCAGATTGCCACCTTCATCCACCGTTTTTTGACATTCCCTGGATTCCCTCAACAGTATGCACGGGTTAAAGAAATACTCGCTACTTGCTTGGCTGAGGAACACTGGTCAGACTAGTGTAAACATCAGAGGAGCAAAGTACCTCGGATTTGTGCAAAACTTGGCCGCGCATAAACTCCCCCCCCCATTGACTTGAAGACTGCAAGAGGAGAATACAGGTTGAGGTTTGATGGATCAGAGGCCCCCCTCCCCAACTTGTCCACGGAATGATTGGGACCCGGCCGCTCAAGCCACTCTTGCACTTCACCGATGGTTGGGGGGGGGGGGCTTACTGCTTGCTAATCTGAGGTCAACGGTCAACTTTAGATTCCTTTAGATAGCTACCCGGAATGTTGTCGATCATATCAGCCAGTGATGTCTCAAGAGTCCCATGAGGGTACGAAGATGAACAGCTAGCTACAGGACTTTGACGGTCAGGGCTTAACGAATCCAACGAACCTGTATCTTGGAGCGCATCCTGAGAATCCGAAGAAGGCACTGTCCAAACTTCACGCTCTCTCCGGTTTCAGGCCTCAAGTTTAACCATTCCCTATTAATACCCTAAAGCGTCCTAAACTCTGCCAAGAAGTTTCACTCCTTGGAGGCGGCGGCCGTGCGCTCATGGGATCGACGGACGCGTCTGAAAGCAGCTTTGCGCTGCCCGGCAGCTCCTGGTGATTCGGGTACCGACCTGGACCGCATATGCCATACATAGTTGTTCCGATGTTTGTTCATGATGTCCTTGCTAGATAGTGACATATCATGCCAATTCAACTAGCTGCCACCCAACGCCCTGCCTGGACTGTCCTCAGCCGCAAAACAATGGTGCCTTTTGAGCTCCCTATCCGTTGTGGAAATTCCGCTGGAGGCTTGTCCCGGACATCTCTTCCGAGGGCTTCGCGTTCCTTACAGCCGCGCGCCAAAACTAATCTCTGGCAGAGCTATTTTATTACGTCCTTTAGGCAAGCTGGAAGGGCATACTCCGAGCATGTAGCGTACAAAGGATACGACATCCCTGTCCGAGAGCACACAGTTGGAACAAACAGGTAGAGCCTCAAGCCAAGGGCCAGCAGTAGTGTCAGCCACACCCTCAAGACGTCTCTTCGCGTAAGAGTCAGATGATTGGCTTAGCTTCCGCTGACGAACTTCAGCAAGCTGCTCAAGGACATTGTGCTCAGAAATCCTGGACAATTCATCAGAAAACCACGGCAGATCTTCCTGTTTTGTCAGAATAGGACTAAAGGCCGCTTTGCATGCTGGGTTTGTTTTTTCCATATCCCAAGTAGTTGAACCTGGCAAAACAGAAGAACACGTAGTCACAAGTAGAAGGCTGCTAGGCTCACGGAGTGGCCCTAAAGACACGGGCTCCTAGGATGGGCCCACAGTTAGGAGTTCCGAGATTCAGTGAGTTGGGGGCTGCCCATCAAAGTGCCGCAGAGCTTTCGCATTTGGAGCAGGATGCCACACCTAGCCATACCGAGCCTGAGGTGTACACAGAGTCTATCCTGGTCGAGCAAACGACGCCTGTGGCTTTGAACTTTGCGGATCGCGCCTCTCCTGGCAGCTTGTGGAAAGCTAGGCTGCTTCAGAGCCCAAACAGTGTAGGAAAAGACGTTCGGGTTTGAATAGGTCCCTGCTTGCTTGGTGCAGCCTTTGGTCCCTGTTGGCTTTAAGGCTGCTTCTGTAGGTTCCAAGATTGGTTAAAGCTTGGAGTCTTCAGGAAGGACCAAGTCTGGCTGGGTGGGGAGGTGGGGAGGGCAGACATCCAGCTAATGTGTGCACTGTGCACATCTTGTTTTTGGATTCCCATTTGGGGCATCTTGAAGCACGAAGGATCTTGCAGCAAAGAAGCGACCCATTGATACAGGAGTAGTTGAAGATGAATCACACGGACAAGCCTCCCTCGAAACCCCCTAAATGCTATTCTTCGCAGCCTGAGGCCAATGCCTTCCCAGGCCTTGAACTGCAGAGAAATCTTGCCTCTCATGTGTGGGGACAACGTGGGACACATTCTCTGCATTCTCTGCATTCTGCATTCTGCGCGGCGAAGGAGAGTCCTTGGTCCAGAACCTCACCTTTCCGGATTTCGATCTGGACTACGATGACCTTGGCGGAACTCTTGCCTGGAAAACGCCCGCGGATGTCACACAGGCACTGTCGGGCTCGTTTGGTGGTCAATGTGGACGTGTGAGTTTGACGCGAGGCTCAGCATGCAGCAGCGTGTAGGGGTTGCCGGGGTTGCTCTGCACGGCTCTGCATCCCGCATACTGGCAGGTGACCCACTACGTCATATACATGGTCGACGTTCCGGAAGACGCGAGCCTGGTGGAGGATTGTGACGCAGCTTGGCTGAGGGAGTGGAGCATTTAAGTCATGTTAGCCTCATATCATTAGGAATCATTCGGGAGCAGCCGCAGGGCTTGAGCTCTGTAAGACCAAAGCCCCAAGATCTGCAGAGCCCAATTGAACATGGGGCTCTCAGCCAAACATCTCAAGTTCAGCCCAAGGTCATGCTGACCGAGGACTTTGACCCAGTGACCTTCGCAGAATCTTGGAGGGAAGGAGGCAGCCGTTTCGGAGAGTTGCGGGATGTTTCGGGCCTGGGCAAGACTTGAGACGCACCGAGATTTGGAGACCGAAGCCCATCGCGGCCTCAGTCCCAAAGCATCACCTTTAGCCTTTAACTTAAAACAGCAGAATATAGCAGAGCCATGCTCGCTCCCAAGGGCTTCAACCAGAGCTACTTGCCATCGCCGGGGCTGGCCTTGATCAACGTCTTGAACGCCTCGATCTTGTGCAACAGGCACCAACTCGCCCGAGAACCCGAAAACCTCCGTGCCCTCATTGGACCCATTCCTCCCACCCCTGCCCTCCGCTAAAATACCGCAACCCCCAAACCCGTCCGATCAGAGCCCCCCCCTCGGCTCGAAGACTCGAACTCAATTGTCAAGCCCGAGACGAGTTCCAACTGCAGGTCCTTCTACTCGTGGGTCGATGCCGGAGCCTAAGCTTGGCTGGAGAATGTGAACATCTCAACTGCACCCTTTTTGTTTCTCCCCCCAGCACCTGTGGCTTCGTCCCGCTTGATTTTTCTCCAAGAGCGACTTTTTTTGATGACTTCTGTGGCTCCAAATTAGTCGGAAGGGAAGTAGTCGATGGCTTACAAAATTGGATGGCAATACACCGATATTGCACATCCTCGTGATCGTGCTTTGGTCGTATCGACTGTCTAGGCTTGTCCCATTACACTGAGTTTTTGAATGTGTTGTACATGTGGGTACGCTGAGCATCCATGAGCCATCACTCTCAACGAGGCGAGCCGATTTTTTGCCATGGAGTCTCAATGGAGGCAGTCACACGCTGGTCTTGACACATGTGAAAGTCTCGAAGATTGCTTTCGGAAGGTCTTCGGAGATACCGCATGTGAAGCTGTCGAGGTCAAGCAACAGCTACCTTCGATTGTCTCGGGCGGGCTTGAGTCAGAAGACTTCTGGAAGGAGCTCTACCTGAGGATTTTTCGCCCTCTTTTCTTCGCGCGCGCCCACGAAGACCCGGGTTTGAGGAATCTGATTCAACTTGACGACGGGGTTTTTGTCGTCGAGCTGAAGCGTGCAGCGAATCAGCCGCCCTGGAAGCAGCCATGGTGGAACGGCAGTAGGTACTTGGATCCAGCGGAGGTTGAGGACTACAAAGGAAGCGCTCCCTGCGTGGCAGAGGTGAAGAAGTGTGGTGATGCCATTGCGCTGCTTAAGGTGCTGTGCTCGATCTGCTTTAAAATTTGAAGAGGCGGAGCTGAGTGAACAGAGACCGAGGTGAGAACGGAGTCCATTGACGTCCCAGAGAACTTGACTCTGTTCCCCTACACGCACTGGGCGGTGTATGCCATGTCATCGCTTGTTGAGCAGTCCACACCGACCTCCTTGCAGATCTACGCGGCTCAGCTGCGTTTTGATGGTTGAGCTTTTTGAGGAACCCCTGCTGCCGAGGGGACCGACAGGGGTGTGCTTTGCAACGTGCAGTGTCTGCCGTTCCCCGCCCTCCTCCCCCCCCACCCCCTTCCCAAGGACATGGTCGCGAACGTGTCCAACATCACCTTCCAAGGCAGGTACCTCAAAGGGTAGCTATAGCAGCTAGAAAGGATACACTGTTAAGAGGAGTTCTGAAATGTCCGGCACGTCCCTTCAGACCTATAGGAACCGGTTTGAAAGGCCTAGGTCGGCCCCGGATGTCGCTGACATGGGGATTTTAATCTGAGAGCATGAAACTACCCAATTTTTAGCATTCCCCGTTTAGCTCATTTACTGCTGGACCTGTGGCACTGCTGATACAGAGGCACCATGACCGGTTACCGGTATGAGGTTGCTGAGGATGACGCATCAGCGATATCATCTGCTCCATTCTCATGTGGCACGACGGGGAGATATCCAAAATCCGAGGGAAGGAATCTCTGAGACTGAGACCAGAGGGCCCTGAAAGCCAGGCCTCGACCTGGACCTGGCACACTTGGGGGGAACTGTGGCCTGGCAGCCGCCAGCACCTTGGCTTAGCATGCGGAGCCTAAATCAACTAAATTGTAAGATGTGTCAGATTGATATACGCTACTGTAAGGGGCTTTCGCAGCAACAATGCTCGTTTTGTTGGTGGGTCGGGGCTCATATGGATTATCAGAAACTCCCCGTCCTGGCGTCCCAAGGAGCTCATGGAGCGCGTGTACAGCTACGTCCTGTACCTCGCCGAGAGTGCTGCAGGGGACTACCGCTCCCAAATCGGCAACCAGGCCTGCGACGCTGACACACGTGTGTTTGCTCGACACGAACGAAGGCGCATCCATGAAACACAGCAACAGCAACAGTTTCAGAAGCACATCATAGTGATAGTTGCCGTTGGGGAAACATACACTGCAGCTTGGTCCTGCACCTGCCCTACATTGGCTCTGCCAGTGTCGAGACACCAACCCCACAATCCTTCCTACTGTAGCTTCAAAGATGTCTCCCTACGTGCTGCAGCAGGTCCTTGCTGGCACCAACGCCCAGTTGGTCCCCGCCGAGACATTGAGACTGTCCTACACTCACTTCGCCGCTGAGCTTCTTTAGTACCACAAAAATGGAGGCTTGGAGTCCGTGGACTAGGTTGCTCTTGATCATTGAACTTGCTCGAGTACTAGATGTGGAAGGTCCGAGGGCAAATGGCCGTGATGGCCTACTGATTGTGCCGTGCCATCTTTTCAAGCGAACGACGAGCCGTTGCGTGAGGCTGTATACACTCGCTCTACCCTGGCCGAGCAGCTTCCTGGCCGCTGTTGATTTTTTTTGTTGCTTTTTTTTTCCGGGGGGGCGGGGCGGCGGGGGGGAGGGGGGGGGGCGGGGGGGTGTCTCGCGGGGATCCTTGAATCACTCAGTACATGCAGCAAGCTCGAGCTTTTTTGGCTTATCGCCACATTTGCTTTCCAAGGACAACTCCATCGTCCCTGGCCTTCCTGGATGAGGTCTCTGTCGCAGGAATCTCGGCTGCTTTTGGGCTCTCAGCAGGAGGGAAGTTACTTATGTTACTTACAATGAAGGGGAATAGCACCTTGTTTTGCCAAAGCTTGCTGGGATTCTCACTTTATGAGTTTGTTTTGGGCAGCCTGAAGTTTCAATTCGTGGAGAGCGCAGATGGGGGATCCGGCCAACCCAGGAAACGTCACCTTCATCGATGATGACCTGGACAGGTACGAGCTCTTCGGCTGCAGCGCCAACCCTCAGAGACTAACAAACACAAGCAGCTTAACCAATTCATTGTCGTTGTACTCTGCGTTCTGGGCTCGCACCGAGGATTGGAGGTGATCTGATTTGGCTGCAGCCAGACGACGACAGCGAAGTTGAGCACTACCAGATCTATTTGGCCGAGGTTGCTTGCCCGATGCCCCCGCACTAAGCTGATACAACTGCCCGGCCTGTATGAGTGAAAAGTGTGTATACCCCTTTATCCCAAGTCTGGGCTGGAGTTGTCTTCGGTTCTTTTGTTGTCTTGTGCAGCTTGTAGCTTTTGCACCGCATGCTTTCCTGCTGACCGAGAGACCGATTGCCATGTGGGCTACGAGTTGTGCAGCCTTGTGGGTGGTGCGCATTTCAAGCAGGAAAGCCTGAGAAGTTGCGACAATGTGTGCGAAAGTAGCGACGTGATGTACTGCAGTAGCTGTAGCCCTTGTCGAGCGCGGGAGTGTGGTATGAAGGATGTCTACGATGTCCTTAGCTTTCCAGTAGCTTTCCCCCGGCTGACACCAACGAAAGCTACAGCATGAAGAGGCGAACATCATGTGATCCACTGCAGAGCATGCGTGTCCACTGCGAGCATTCAGGACAGCGCGGGCAGCAACCGATCTCTGCTTGGCAACGTCAGTCAGGGCGTACACCTTTTTGCGGTACCACCGAACACGGCGCTGATGTCCTTCACACACCTGACTGTGTTTGCTCAGCAGCTCGGCAAGCAGTTGTATGAAGACAGAGCAGTCGAACATGTTCCACAGTTGACCTTTCTTGATTCAGTGGGTTGGGGCCAAAACCCTGACAACTGATCACCTCAAAGGGGCTGGAGTCTAGGTTTTCGGTCTTTACCAAGTAAATTCAACACCATACTGTGCCCCTAAACCCAAGGTAGGATCCGGGTGTTTGATTCTAAAGAACAGACTTGCACGAGGCGTGAAATTCGAGACATGCCCAACCTGCGGGGCTCCCTTCTTAGGAGATTCAGAGACCGAGAGAGGTTTCTGCCGCTTCTCTCCAGTTTTTGAGGTCTGCCCTCTCCGAGCAGACCACGCCAAGTTCGGCTGCTGGGCATGCAGAGCAGACCGGTCCAAGCCCCCGAGCCACAAACAATGCGACGGGGGGAGGGGGGGGGGTTCTCGTACAACGCCCGGAATTCCTGCCGTTGGCTCTTGGCCCTGTACCCCTGTACCCCGTAACCCTTATCTTAAACCAATCCCACTTTGCCCCTCCCGGAGGTAGTGATCGTCGACACCATCGCCAGCATCTCCAACCTCCAGCTCATCGATCTCGATCTGGCAACTTGGCTTGCTGAACTTCAACAGCTCAGCCACGACTCCGAACCCCAAAACCCAGTTGACATGAGACGACTGGCCTCTCAATAATGAGGCTCGATGAGCTCTTGGCTTAAGCATCCCTGGCCCACAGGATGTTACTCAAGGAACGCGAAGCATTTGCAGCCGAGGACCCCTTGGAGCTGGGTGGCCGCGCCATGTGGACCCCGCCAGCGCAGCTCGGCATGGTAACGGATGTGGCATTGGGTTTGGCATGGTTTGGCTCTGGGCTTTCGGGCTTTTTGGGCTTCAGCATGTTGGATGTAGCGAGGGGGATGAGCGCCCTGTGTACGCTTTCAGTAGCAAAAGCTCAACTTTCCTGAGTTGGGGAGCCCTACAGCCTAGAAAAGCCCTCTTCCATGAGCCGGAAGTCTGCTAAGGAACGCGGCACGGGTGGAGGCGTATCGGATGTACTTGGCAACAGATGACCTGGGCGCCGGGCGAAGCCAGGCTTCAGCCTTCCACACAGCTCTATTGGAAAGGGTCGGATAGTCGGAGATGTTTAGGAATTTAGGGTTTGGGATTCTGCAGGATTTTACAAGGGCTCATAAACAAAGGCGTGCAGGCGTTGAGGGAGAGAGTTCTCCAAGCTCAGAAGCGTACATTGTCAAGTGCGTCCTCGCGCCGCCCTCAGAAGTGGGGTTGCCGAGGAGAACTCCCCCCGAAGCATTCTGCAGGGGTGCGAGGGTCTTAAACTCGAGTGGGCGGTTGTCAAGTGCAGGAGAAGCTTCCAAGCCCGGAAGGAAGCTTTGAGCCGACTGCTTTTGTCTCCGTCCAAACACTGCTCCGTGCAGGTGGGCCTGGAGGTGCCAGTGGGGAGGAACCTTGGCATCATTCCACAGTATGAAGATGAAGAACTGTATGTATGCGGCATGTAACATAATATACTACTAGCTATATATATGTATATATATATTTATTTATTTATATGTATATTTATATTTATATATATATATATAGATGTATGAGGCGTGTGCGTATGAGTCATAGTGAGAGTACATCCACTACATACCAAGCATGCATCTGAACGGACGCGTTCTTTTGAAAATGAGGCATGAGTAAGTGAGCATGTATCTGGCACTTTCTTGTTCCCTTTTTGTCACTGCCAGGAACTACCACGACTTGCCACCCGAGACTGCTCTGAGCTCATTCACCCATGTCGCGACCCAGCTGGAAAGAAGTCCAAACCTTGCAACCTGTGGCGAAGTCGAATCTTATAAGCTCCAAACAAGCACTTTTATGTTAAGCAGGGATATGCGTACACACACGCACGCACGCACTCACGCACGCACGCACGCACGCACACACGCACGCACACGTGTAAAGCCTTGGCTGAGTGCCAAAAGCCGTCAATGGTCATTCGAGTTGTTGAGTGCGCCATTGCGCCGCAGTGAGCAACCTCTTTGATGTCTGAGGTGGTCTACACCAGATCTGGCCTGGCCGAGCAAAGCGTGCCCGTGGCGTTTCCGGGCTGCATTTTCAGCGCTTCAGTGAAATTCCTCCTGACCGCAGCGAGATACTATATATATATATATAAAGAAAGCGCAGTATATGGCGAGAGGGAGACAGCGAGAGAATATACATGTCTATGTACATGTATGTATGTATGCATGTATGTATGTATGTATGCAGAGAGAGAGAGAGACGGCGAGAAATGTTGCGATTCACTGTTGTACACGAGCTTGTCAGAGAATGCTGCCCATGCCTTGACTTTTCAGACACGCTGAGCAGAGGCTGCCGCTGGTCGACACCATCGCTCAAGTGTCGGACACCAGGGGGTTTGCCAGGAAGTTGGGACGATTTTTGAGGATTTCTGTGCAAATTGCCATGGCCTGTTCCTGGTGTACTTGTGATCATGAATCTCTATCACATGGGGTTTCTGCAAGGGAGACTTCCCACTGTACTGTATGGCCCCCAGCAGGACATTCTCTTCCCAGACTTCGATCTTGACGAAACGGACCTTGGCGGCCTTCTGGAGTGGACGGAGCCTGCCGACACCTCACAGGTGGAAGCACCATGCAAGCTTCGAAGTGCAATGAACCAAAGCTGTATGGGGTTCTTAGTTTGGATGTAGCAGAGTATGAGATGGCTTACGGCCGGTTGACACGGACTGTGGACTTTACACAGTCCTGCATGCTGTGCTTGCAGCTGTCTTCGGAGTCGGCTGCTCCTGATGGCAAGAACAGCCAGACTCTGATTCCGAATCTTCCCCCTGCAGAGGTGCGGCACTACGACGTGTACATGGTCGAAGAATTGTCCAACATATCGCTTTGCACCTACCAGCTGAACCTCAGTGAAGAGGCCGGTGTGTAAGCGAAACAATCTTGTGAGACATACGAAGCGAACAACAAGTCATAAGGAGCAGGTGACAAGACTCAAGAAAGAGAGCGAGGACTGTGTAGAGATGAACTCGGCTTATGAAGGATGCTAGCTTCAGGGTAGAAATCTGAACTCTCGTTGTGCATAAGTCGCTGGTTTGCGGGGTAGGCTTCAGTATTGGATTTCATTCGTGGTTTACTATGCTTCTTTTGCCGGTGCGCCGGAGTGTAGTCGTGCGTATCAGAAGTCCTTGTTCTGAGCATCGAAGCTCTGTCCATCAGACGCTCAAAGCTTAAAGCCAAAAAGAAGCTTTGACGACCCCGCAGGTGCTGGACAGCAACGATTGTCCACGAAAGCACATGGGCACAACGGACATGGGCGTGGCCAACTTGCTCCCTGCCTGAGAAGGGGTTGCATGTACCTGGCATTGTGGTCGGTTGCTCTCGCTACATTTCATGCATCTGTGGCTTGTACCCTTTGCTGTTGCTGTCCTCGGGTGACTGGAGATCAGGAAATCAAGTCAGGAAGGCCACCCAACCAGTCCTAAACCCGAGCCGAAAGTGGGGCTTCACACTCTATACGCTCAAGTTCTGTCTTCTAGTAACAGCTCTCACTGCAGTTGCTGCCAGAGCATCTTTGGCAGGTGTTCTTGATTTGTCGTGCCGTATGTAGCTTTAGTCCTGCACTTACAAGAGAGGATTTGCATTATGGCTGGTTCCTTCGGGAGCGGTGCCGAGTGTGGCATCTTGCTTTGAACTTTGCTAGAATATGCGGTCAGCCAGCGTTCTGAATGACCAAGTTCTGGTTCCTGACATATGATGGCATCCTTAGACTGATTTAGAAGAGGGCCAGTTCCAGGACGGTAGCTGTGGACACGGACCTGGCCAACTACACCCACTTTGCGATCTTCACCCGGTCATCGCTCGTCGAACAGACTACGCCCACGACACATCTCATTGTCGCCACGCCCTTAGAATGACTGATGCTTTTTGTTCTTGCGGGTTCAGTTCTTTAGGAGCTGCCAATTATGCAGCTTCAGGCGTGAGGCAGGAAGCAATTCCTCCTAGATCCTGTAGGTAGGTACTTTCAGGTTCCCACGTCTTCTTCCCTTTCTGCTGTCCTAGAGATTGGATTGGGGCTCGGGGTTAAGGCTTAAGGGTTCAGGCGTGAGTTCGTGGATGTCCAACAATCCCAGACAAGCAGCAGAGCTACCTAGAGAGGTCGGATTGATGTTGATTCCTTCAGATAGCTTGTCTCCTTGATCACCCTCCTGACCAGAGCAGAACAAGGTTGCTAATCCTACTCGCGTCGAGCCATAGAAATCCCGTGCAACTTGTGCAAGCGCTTGGAACCTCATACCTCCACGGCTCCAGACCCCTCAAATACAGCCCAATACAATCCGAAGCCTAAGTGACGGCCCGAGGACATGGTGGCAAGCGTTACCGGGATCAGGCGGGCTGCTGATTGGGGCCCTCGAATTCTACCATTCAAACCCGCAAACCCGCATTCACACTCATTGCGAGATTGAAGAGACCCCCGGATTTTTAGGGTGTGCAGTAGAACCAGAAGTTTAGGATTTCACCTCATGTCATGATGACTATCAGTTCATGGAGTTCACGTGGGCGGGGAATCAATGTGGAAAACGTTGGTAACGGCTGATTGTGTGTGCTCTGGTCCCCTGGGGCACCAGCACCTAGTGCTGCTGAACAAGTATAGACGATTCGCGCCAATGCAACATGGATACTAATCGGATACTATATAGGGTTGGTTCATCATGTTCATCTTCTTTGAGGCAAAGGTGTGCGGCAAGGTGCTGTGTCCTTAAGCCAGGGAGCCCTCGATCACTACGCTGCAGTGCTTCAGGTTCACAGACCAGGACCTCGACTTGGAGCAGTTGGGAGGGGAGGCCGGTGAGCAGTACGTACTTCAAACGTTTCCTGGGAAAAGTCCAGAAAAGGTGATGCTTCTGTTTTTGGTAGCCTTGCTTCGCTGCTGTATGGATGTTCTGGAAGGAAGTTCATCTCACCGCCCGAATCTGGCAGAGTCCACGTCATGCGGCCTGGACATTCCACGTAGAAACATCCAGAAATCGCCGAAAGTAGGAACTTTACCTAGTGGAGCTTCTTGCACTCAGGACCTAGAAGCCTAGTTAGTTTTCCTTTGACCCAAAGACCAGAACCTCAGCCTTGAATCAACCCTGTCCCCAGAGCATTCTGCTGGAAACTTCGAAGGTGCGTTGGACGCCACCTGCCCTGACGCAGCGCGTGCGCAACCCAGTACGGGGGTTTGTGGTTTGTGGTTGGACCACGGGTCAGGCTTGTGTCCTGGTCTTCCGGCATTCTGGCTTCAGGATTTGCTGTGCTGAGGAAGCAAAAAGCCTGCGTCTCCACTTAGGGCCTTTTACTCCTTGCATCAGTATTCCAGCAAACTCTTGCGAATCTGAAACTACGAATCGGAAGCACATATCCTTCAAGCAGGAGCGAACAACTCACAAATCAGAAGCAAAACCTAGCGAATCGAGGGCTCGTGCCATCAACATTTCTGACGTCCGCGAATCTGGACAACACACATGCAAAATCCGCACTCAGAGATTGTCAGGATTCATGGCTTCCTGGCAGCCGCTCTGTTAAGGGTGTTTGAAAGTTAAAGTATCTTCGGGCTGTCCCTAGTCAATTTCTCAACTTTTGCCCGTTGGGTGCTGAGGTTCAGGCATGTCGTTTTCGATTCCAGGATTTAGTTTACCTTCCCTGGTTGGCAGCACGAGGAGCCTCGGTTTTCCGATGCGCGCCTTTGGTTACAGAATTTCCCGCTTATTGGTATTGAGCTTTTGCACCACATGCAAGCCGCTGGACTAGATCCTAAGCTGAAGAGCAGGTGTACACCTACCGCCTGTACTTGGCGAACGACCCCACTGGTCTGGGAAGATCACAGATCGCCACTGATGTTCCTGAAGGTCTCCACCAGGAGATCTGGGGACTCTGAAGGCTTCAGGGACTTTTAGCTTTCTGCACAGTGGGAGAGTCGAAACACCCCATGGTGGACGCCTTCAATACAGTGCCAAAATCCAAGCTTACACAGTGAGCCACATGATGTTGAGAACAGAACTTATGGCTCGAGACGACAGTTCTCGGTAGATCCATGCCCACGTGACTGCAGGAAGACATCCTTCCGGATACCGGCGCATATCCTTTCGTGGCTGCTTGGCTGGGGTTCAGGGTTCAGGGTTCAGGCGAGGTATTGTTTACTTGTTTCTTCTTGTTTCTTCTTGTTTCTTCTTGTTTCTTCTTGTTTCTTCAATAAAGAGGAGCGCTTTCTTTTCGTGTTGGATGTGCCGGAACTCGTGCCACTCTGGAGAAAGTCGTGACCCCGTTGATTTGACCCCAAGGTGCTTCTTGCCTGAAGAAAGACTTGCGTTTGGAGCACAGAAGCCCTTTTCTTGGGGAGGGCTTCGTAAGAGGTCTAGTTCCCAATATTCACATCAACGTTGATACAGTCAGTGCCCAGCCAGGCCGTCTACACGCGGTCTTTGCTGGCGGAGCAAACCACTCCGGTGTCCTTGCTTCTTGAGGACAAGTATGCACCAGCCGGGCCCTCAGCCTCCGATGACTCAAGTCCCGCTTGGCCACTGCACGAACATAGCAAGTTGGCAAGAGCTGCTAGCTCAGCCAGACTACGGTCGCGAAGTCTCAAGAGGCCCCTGACCAACGGCATAAAACATGCAAATCCCGGAACATGAGTCACGAAAACGCTCATCCCAAGCTCCCCTCAGACCACAGCTCAAGGTCTCCAACATCAGTTTCCCGGACTTTGACCTGGACGCCACAGTCCCTTGGTCAGCCCTGTGTGTGAATGGATCGTGGGTTTAGTGCTTGGCGGTAGTTGGCGCACTGAATTACAGGTGCCAAAGCATGGCTCGCGTCCAAGCCATGAAACTCAAACCCCGGATCACGGACAAGTCTTCTTGAGGATACCATTTCTGCTCCAGGATCTGGGTGGCACACTGACCTGGGACCCTCCGGCGGACGAGAGCCAAGTGGAGCACTACGCCTCCTGGTGCCGTTTAGCGGCCCATTCGGCCTCCAAGATCCCTTCTGAGGCTTTCGGAGGGCTTTCCCCGAGGGTTTTTGGTTGTCATATTTCAGAGCTTCCTGGATCGGCTCCCAGGGCTTGATTGTTAAAGTGTTGGAAGACAAACGCTTGTGTGCTCAACTCTTGAGGTTCTTACGATACCATGCCTTCGAAGGAACAATTGGGGCATGGCATGAGGCTTGCGATCGACTAAAATACGTCGGTACAAACACTCTCAGGTCATTTATTTTGCCTGGATGACCGAGAACGCCTCGGCAGCTTGCTTGCACACGGAAGGACACAATCAGCAGCTCCGATTGAAGCTCACCTGTGTCACAGGCTACGTACTACGAACTGGTTTGTAGCCGATTGGTTCAAGATGGAAACAATTCGTGCCTGGGCTCTGGGCACATAACGCATAGACCCGCGTTAGTGATCTGCAAGGCCCAGAAGGAAAGGCTGAAGCATTCGGTCTCTTTGAAATAGCACTCATCCGTCACCATGCTGCCCATGAAGGCCCCATGGAGAGCCCGAGGGCCTGTGATTCTGTGCGATCGCTCGCGCTTTTCTTTGCATATAGAAGCATAGCATGAAGCTGAAGCAAGAATAGGGCACTTGTTGAGCGTCCAGCTCCACGGCCTCAGCTCTGAGGAGTGCCCGCAGGAAGGGGTGTCCGACACCTACGTGGCTGTCATTTCAGGCCGGAAAGAGCGAAACCCGAACTTCAAGTGGACTTGTCTGAGCAAATTGCAGCAAAAGTGTTCTGGCAGTGGGCCTTGCACATGCTGTGTGTACATGTCGACGTGGTCCTAAAGCACCTTTCGTGACCAGGCTCAGTGAACTTTGTTCTCGCCGGGGCGACGCAGAGTCAGGTGGAACTAGCAGTCAAGGCGCCTTGCCGACGAATGGTTTTGACTCCAGGGTTTTAGCATAAGCCCTTTATGGCCCTGTAATGTTTCTGTTGTTTTAGTCGGAGGCGGGGGGGGGGGGGGGGGGTTAGGAGGGGTCGGGGGTGGGAGGCCCAAACAAACCTGAAAACCTGAGCTGCCAGCCCATGCCTTCAGGGTCAAAAACCTCGAAGCCCGAAACATCAGCCTTCATGGACCCATGGAAATTCTTGTGAACTGTCAGCCACCTCCCACATTCTCCAGCAGTTCATTTTGTAAGCGCCGCTACACGAGCGACCTCCGCAACGAGGCGGCGCTGGCCTCCTCTCTGGGCGTGGACCCCGCCCACGTGGAGGTGTCCGCGTCTTTGGGCCGACGGCTCGCGAGGTCGGGATGTGAAATTTTAGTTCGAAGAAGAAAAGGCTCAGAGGAGTACATGCCCATCGAGGTCTACTCTGGTTCTGCTTGCATGGCAATTGCCCAACTCGTGAATTCATTTACGGCTTTCACGATCTAGTCATCCGGTAGTTAGGGAACGCAGGTTTCAGCAATGCTGTTTTTGCTCCCCTTGCTGCACGCTCAACATGCAAGGCAAGATCGGCGTCTCTCCCAGTCCTGGACAGTGCAGCTGGCTTGCACGCAGATGTCTTCATCATGCTCGGCTGTTCTGCGACGCTTGTTGTTGGATGTAGCAAACTGGCTACTGGTTCTGATCGAGTGCTGGAGTCTCGTAGGCTGAGACCCACCTTTCTTGCGCAGCCTTCTGAACAGATGTCAATGCCATTCTCGAGCAAAGGCAGTACCAGGTTTTGACTCCGATGGGCCAAGATGCCTCTCGGCTGCATCCGGCGCAGGCACCCATTGATGTCTGCTTCCATCGAGGGCTTCAAAAAGGGCTTAAAGCTTACTAGCGTTTAAGGAGCCATTCGTCGATGATAGTCGGGTGCGTCAGTGCATGCGCGGCTTTGTGGTTGGGCCGGTTGGGGGTCTTTGCTGAAGATAAAGCTCTCTCTTGGCTGGGAAGTTGGAAGCTGCTCTGACTTGCTCAGATGCGAAGAACGGAACATGGCGCACAAAGCTGTTCATCATCCGAAGGCCTATCATGCCCACGCTCCAAACTCGTGAAGTCCGAACCCCTGTAGCTTCCACGCGCAGGATTGTTTGCCAGTTCACGTGCTCTCTGTTTGATTGGGCTAAGGTCTTGATTCTGAACAAATAGAAGGTGAAGGTGGGTAGCCCTTTCGGACCTAGACCTTATATGGGTTGCCTCGGAGGAGGATCTTCCCGTTTCACTACTAAGGCGACCGTGCGGAGCGCCATCGAGACACTGAACAACCAGCCCCAGGACCAGAAGATCATTGTGAATTGCTCAAATAAGGGGGAGCGGGGGGGGGTAAATAGGGTTTATTTGGAAGCTGACAGTCGTGTTTACAAGAGGAAAACAGACCCCAAAACGTATACTTATTTACAAGAGCCAACTTCCAAATAAACCCTATTTGGGTTTCTGGGGGGCTGGGGGGTCAAGAATTAAATAATTTAAATAATTTTAATAATTTAAATGCCCCAGGTATTTAAATTATTTAAATTATTTAATTCCCGGGAGGCAGGGGGCCCGGACCCCCCCCCCTGGGGCATTTAAATTATTCAAATTATTTAAATTATTTAAATTATTTAAATTATTTAAATTATTTAAATTATTTAATTCCCCGGAACCACCCCCAATACTAAATTACGAGCCCGGGCCTCCCCCCAATACTAAATCACGAGCCCGGGCCTCCCCCCAATACTAAATTACGAGCCAGGGCCTCCCCCCAATACTGAATTACGAGCCCGGGCCTTCCCCCAATACTAAATTACGAGCCGAGGAATTAAATAATTTAAATAATGGACCCCCCATTTAAATAATTTAAATGCCCCAGGCATTTAAATTATTTAATTCGGGCCGGGGAATTAAATAATTTGAATAATTTGCATAATTTAAATAATTTAAATATTTCAAAGAATTTAAATGCCCGCCGGGGGGGGTCCGGGCCCCCTGCCTCCCGGTAATTAAATACTTTAAATAATCTAAATACCTGGGGCATTATTTAAATACCTGGGGCATTTAAATTATTTATTTCCCCGGCCCGAATTAAATAATTTAAATAATTTAAATGCCCCAGGTATTTAAATTATTTAAAGTTTTTAATTCCCGGGAGGCAGGGGGCCCGGACCCCCCCCCCCCCCCTGGGGCATTTAAATTATTTAAATTATTTAAATTATTTAAATTATTTAAATTATTTAGATTATTTAAATTATTGAAAATATTTAGTTCCCCAGAACCACCCCCGATACTAAATTACGAGCCCGGGCCTCCCCCCAATACTAAATCACGAGCCCGGGCCTCCCCCCAATACTAAATTACGAGCCAGGGCCTCCCCCCAATACTCAATTACGAGCCCGGGCCTTCCCCCAATACTAAATTACAAGCCGAGGAATTAAATAATTTAAATAATGGACCCCCCATTTAAATAATTTAAATGCCTCAGGCATTTAAATTATTTAATTCGGGCCGGGGAATTAAACAATTTAAATAATTTAAATAATTTAAATGCCCGCCGGGGGGGGTCCGGGCCCCCTGCCTCCCGGGAATTAAATAATTTAAATAATTGAAATAATTTAAACAATTTAAATAATTTAAATAATTTAAATAATTTAAATAATTTAAATAATTTAAATTCCCGCCGGGGGGGGTCCGGGCCCCCGGCCTCCCGGGAATTAAATAATTTAAATAATTTAAATACCTGGGGCATTATTTAAATACCTGGGGCATTTAAATTATTTAATTCCCCGGCCCGAATTAAATAATTTAAATAATTTAAATGCCCCAGGTATTTAAATAATGCCCCAGGTATTTAAATATTTAGATTTTTTAATTCCCGGGAGGCAGGGGGCCCGGACCCCCCCCCTGGGGCATTTAAATTATTTAAATTATTTAAATTATTTAAATCATTTAAATTATTTAAATTATTTAAATTATGTAAATTATTTAAATTATTTAATTCCCCGGAACCACCCCCAATACTAAATTACGAACCCGGGCCTCCCCCCAATACTAAATCACGAGCCCGGGCCTCCCCCCAATACTAAATCACGAGCCCGGGCCTCCCCCCAATACTAAATTACGAGCCAGGGCCTCCCCCCAATACTCAATTACGAGCCCGGGCCTTCCCCCAATACTAAATTACGAGCCGAGGAATTAAATAATTTAAACAATGGACCCCCCATTTAAATAATTTAAATGCCTCAGGCATTTAAATTATTTAATTCGGGCCGGGGAATTAAATAATTTCAATAATTTAAATAATTTCAATAGTTTAAATAATTTAAATAATTTGCATAATTTAAATAATTTAAATGCCCGCCGGGGGGGGGTCCGGGCCCCCTGCCTCCCAGGAATTAAATAATTTAAAAAATTTAAATACCTGGGGCATTATTTATATACCTGGGGCATTTAAATCATTTAATTCAGCGGCCCGAATTAAATAATTTAAATGATTTAAATGCCCCAGGTATTTAAATAATGCCCCAGGCATTTAAATTATTTAAGTTTTTTAATTCCCGGGAGGCAGGGGGCCCGGACCCCCCCCCCCCCCTGGGGCATTTAAATTATTTAAATTATTTAGATTATTTAAATCATTTAAATTATTTAATTCCCCGGAACCACCCCCAATACTAAATTACGAGCCCGGGCCTCGCCCCAATACTAAATCACGAGCCCGGGCCTCCCCCCAATACTTAATTACGAGCCAGGGCCTCCCCCCAATACTCAATTACGAGCCCGGGCCTTCCCCCAATACTAAATTACGAGCCGAGGAATTAAATAATTTAAATAATGGACCCCCCATTTAAATAATTTAAATGCCTCAGGCATTTAAATTATTTAATTCGGGCCGGGGAATTAAATAATTTAAATAATTTAAATAATTTAAATAATTTAAATAATTTAAATAATTTAAATAATTTAAATAATTTAAATAATTTAAATAATTTAAATAATTTAAATTTTCGCCGGGGGGGGGTCCGGGCCCCCTGCCTCCCGGGAATTAAATAATCTAAATAATTTAAATACCTGGGGCATTAGTTAAATACCTGGGGCATTGAAATTATTTAGTTCCCCGGCCCGAATAAAATAATTTAAATGATTTAAATGCCCCAGGTATTTAAATAATGCACCAGGTATTTAAATTATTTAAGTTTTTTAATTCCCGGGAGCCAATACTAAATCAAAAGCCCGGGCCTCCCCCCAATATTAAATTACGAGCCAGGGCCTCCCCCCAATACTCAATTACGAGCCCGGGCCTTCCCCCAATACTAAATTACGAGCCGAGGAATTAAATAATTTAAATAATGGACCCCCCATTTAAATAATTTAAATGCCCCAGGTATTAAAATTATTTAATTCGGGCCGGTGAATTAAATAATTTAAATAATTTAAATAATTTAAATGCCCGCCGGGGGGGGTCCGGGCCCCCTGCCTCCCGGGAATTAAATAATTTAAATAATTTAAATACCTGGGGCATTATTTAAATACCTGGGGCATTTAAATTATTTAATTCCCCGGCCCGAATTAAATAATTTAAATGATTTAAATGCCCCAGGTATTTAAATAATGCCCCAGGTATTTAAATTATTTAAATTTTTTAATTCCCGGGAGGCAGGGGGCCCGGACCCCCCCCCCCTGGGGCATTTAAATTATTTAAATTATTTAAATTATTTAAATTATTTAAATTATTTAGATTATTTCAATTATTTAAATTATTTAGTTCCCCAGAACCACCCCCGATACTAAATTACGAGCCCGGGCCTCCCCCCAATACTAAATCACGAGCCCGGGCCTCCCCCCAATACTAAATTACGAGCCAGGGCCTCCCCCCAATACTTAATTACGAGCCCGGGCCTTCCCCCAATACTAAATTACGAGCCGAGGAATTAATTAATTTAAATAATGGACCCCCCATTTAAATAATTTAAATGCCTCAGGTATTTAAATTATTTAATTCGGGCCGGGGAATTAAATAATTTAAGCAATTTAAATAATTTAAATAATTTAAATAATTTAAATAATTTCAATAATTTAAATGCCCGCCGGGGGGGGGTCCGGGCCCCCTGCCTCCCGGGAATTAAATAATTTAAATAATTTAAATACCTGGGGCATTTAAATTATTTAAATTATTTCATTCCCCGGCACGAAATTATTTAAACTATCGCGGCTCGACTTGGCCAAATTTTGCCGGGCAGCCTCCGGGCAAAATTTGGCCAATTCGGGCTGCCCTTCGTATGCGATTTGGCCAAATTTTGCCGGGCAGCCTCCGGGCAAAATTTGGCCAAATCGGGCTGCTCTTCGTATGCGATGAGAAATGCGCGGCTCGATTTGGCCAAATTTTGCCCGGAAGCTGCCCGGCAAAATTTGGCCAAATCCAGCCGCGCATTTCTCATCGCGTACGACGAGCAGCCCGATTTGGCCAAATTTTGCCCGCAGACTGCCCGGCAAAATTTGGCCAAATCGAGCCGCGCATTTCTCATCGCGTACGACGAGCAGCCCGATTTGGCCAAATTTTGCCCGCAGACTGCCCGGCAAAATTTGGCCAAATCGAGCCGCGCATTTCTCATCGCGTACGACGAGCAGCCCGATTTGGCCAAATTTTGCCCGCAGACTGCCCGGCAAAATTTGGCCAAATCGGGCCCCTGCATCTTCAAGCGAGAAAAACGGACACCCAAAAGAAAGCACTGAGGGTGTCCCTTTTGCTCGTTTGAAGACACAGAAAGCGATTAAAAGGGACGCCCATTTTGGATTGGCAGCAAACCCACTGATGCTCATGATTCTCTCCCCCTACATATGGGCGATGGAACGGGTGTCCTTTTCAATCGTTTTCTGCATCTTCAAGGGAGGAAAAGGGACACCCCACAAGAAGGAAAAGTAACATAAGAGATAGGGAGGGAAATTGAAGAACTCCTCATTTTACTTAGTCATTCCCTTTCCTCTCTTCTTGTCTGCTATTTTTCTGATTCGCTTCAAAAAGCAACATAAGGGAAAGGGGAATTCCTGAAGAGGAGAGAGGGAACCTATCTGTGAAGAGCAAGAATGGTTTTTTCTAATTCGAAAGGGAATAGGGAGAGACAAGGGAGAGATGATATGTACAGCTTTGCGCCTTATTTTGTGATTCCGTCTCCTTGCTTCCTGTCTCTTCTATTCCTTGCAGCACGCTTCCAGAAACATAGCATCCTTGTTATCTCTCCTCTCTCACTTCCCTTTCCCTTCTCTTCTTCTGCTTCCTTTAACTGATAAAACACAAGAAAGGAACTCATATGATAAAGCAGTGGAAGGGTAAGCAGAGGGTGACTCCTTGCGCGTGGACCTTTCCATAATACTCCATCATATTCCTCCTCTCGGCCTATCTCTTCTGTTCCTTTCCTTACCCTTCTCCTTCTCATAGTTCTTCCTTTTTGTTTTTCTCATTTCGAAAAGAAAGAGGGAAGGGAGAAACAAGGGAGAGAGGATAGACAAAGAAGAGTGCACATCTTCTCTGCGCCTTGTTTTGTCTCCCCCTCTTCTCCATTCATCTCTCTTCTATTCTTTTCTTTGCTCTTCCCATTAAAAAAGCAATCCATTGTATCTCTCCTCTCTCCTTCTCTCTTCCTCCAACGGGTGTCCTTTTGGATCGTTTTCTGCATCTTCAAGTGAGAAAAAAGGACACCCAAAAGAAAACACTGAGGGTGCCCCTTTTGCTCGATTGAAGACACAGAAAACGATTAAAAAGGACGCCCATTTTGGATTGGCAGCAAACCCAGCTGATGCTCATGATTCTCTCTCTCCCTACATATGGGCGATGGGACGGGTGTCCTTTTCAATCGTTTTCTGCATCGTCAAGGGAGGAAAAGGAACACCCCACAAGAAGGAAAAGTAACATAAGAGATAGGGAGGGAAATTGAAGAACTCCTCATTTTACTTAGTCATTCCCTTTCCTCTCTTCTTATCTGCTATTTTTCTTATTCGCTTCAAAAAGCAACATAAGGGAAAGGGGAATTCCTGAAGAGGAGAGAGGGAACCTATCTGTGAAGAGCAAGAATGGTTTTTTCTAATGCGAAAGGGAATAGGGAGAGACAAGGGAGAGATGACATGTACAGCTTTGCGCCTTATTTTGTGATTCCGTCTCCTTGCTTCCTGTCTCTTCTATTCCTTGCAGCACGCTTCCAGAAACATAGCATCCTTGTTATCTCTCCTCTCTCACTTCCCTTTCCCTTCTCTTCTTCTGCTTCCTTTAACTGATAAAACACAAGAAAGGAACTCATATGATAAAGCAGTGGAAGGGTAAGCAGACGGTGACTCCTTGCGCGTGGACCTTTCCATAATACTCCATCATATTCCTCCTCTCGGCCTATCTCTTCTGTTCCTTTCCTTACCCTTCTCCTTCTCATAGTTCTTCCTTTTTGTTTTTCTCATTTCGAAAAGAAAGAGGGAAGGGAGAAACAAGGGAGAGCGGATAGACAAAGAAGAGTGCACATCTTCTCTGCGCCTTGTTTTGTCTCCCCCTCTTCTCCATTCATCTCTCTTCTATTCTTTTCTTTGCTCTTCCCATTAAAAAAGCAATCCATTGTATCTCTCCTCTCTCCTTCTCTCTTCCTCCAACGGGTGTCCTTTTGGATCGTTTTCTGCATCTTCAAGTGAGAAAAAAGGACACCCAAAAGAAAACACTGAGGGTGCCCCTTTTGCTCGATTGAAGACACAGAAAACGATTAAAAGGGACGCCCATTTTGGATTGGCAGCAAACCCAGCTGATGCTCATGATTCTCTCTCTCCCTACATATGGGCGATGGGACGGGTGTCCTTTTCAATCGTTTTCTGCATCGTCAAGGGAGGAAAAGGAACACCCCACAAGAAGGAAAAGTAACATAAGAGATAGGGAGGGAAATTGAAGAACTCCTCATTTTACTTAGTCATTCCCTTTCCTCTCTTCTTATCTGCTATTTTTCTTATTCGCTTCAAAAAGCACCATAAGGGAAAGGGGAATTCCTGAAGAGGAGAGAGGGAACCTATCTGTGAAGAGCCAGAATGGTTTTTTTCAAATTTATGCCCTTTCCTTTGTATCTACCACACAAAAACACGACTCTCAGCTTCCAAATAAACCCTATTTAAGCCTTGCACGGGGGCGGGGGGGTACAGTTATGAAAGGGAGTGGTTCAAAAGGGGGTAATATAGGGCCTTTTTTGATTAGAATAGGGTCTTGCGGGGGGGTTATTAGAGTGTAGTTAGAAATGGACCATCAGGGAATACTGGTAGGAGTTTTTTTCCGCTTCCTGGATTATGTAACTACTCCTTAAGGCTCCCTGAGCTTCTTTAAGGCTCCTTAGGTACCTACCCCCCATGACCACCCTAAACCACCCATGAGCGCCCCTCTTTCAAGGACCCAATAAGTTGAGACCTAGACACTTCGGGGGTTTGAAAACATTGTACTCTTTTGGGGGTTCTTATGATGGTAAGGATTGTGGCATTTCGGGGTAGATTAAGACCCCAAATCCTAAACCCTAACTCCTAAAGGCAACCCTAGGTACCCGCATTTTGGGAAGTAGGGTTTAGGGTTTAGGGTTTAGGGTGCCCAACATTGCCAAGCACTCAGCCCGGCACCGTGCTTGGGTCACTGCCCTTTCCCACTGCCAGCTTCAGGCGATTGCCGTTGGCCTCAAGGATCTCCTGGAAAAACGGTACGCAACTTGGGGTTTAGGGTTTAGGGTTTAGGGTTTATCAGGATTTGGACCCTATGGGTTCTTCGGACTCTGAGGCGTCCCTGAGCCCTGAACCCTAAACAACGCCCCAAACCCCAAACCCCAAACAACCCAACCCCCAGAAAAACCTCAGCCCCAAACCCCAAACCTTAAACAACCCAAAAGCACCCTAAGCCCTAGACCCTAAACAACTCTAACCCTAAAACCCTCAGCCCTAAGCCCAAAACCCCGCCAATGCCTTGAAGTCCCTAAACCCTAAACCCTAAACCCTAAACCCTAAACCCTAAACCCCAAACCCTAAACCCTAAACCCTAAACCCTAAACCCTGCCTTGAAGTAGGGCGACTCCGAGCCACCAGGCAGGCCCAGCAGTGCTCGGTACTCCGGGCCTCGTGGCTTCCCGTCCTCGCGGAGCAGGGTTTAGGGTTTAGGGTTTGGGGTTTAGGGTTTAGGGTTTAGGGTATAGGGTTTAGGGTTGGGGTTTAGGGTTTAGGGTTTAGGGTACCAGGCAGGAGCTATAGCTGCTATAGAACTGCTTCTTTCTTTTCCTCTTAAGCAGGAGCTTGAGTCGTAAGGCCAGAGCTCCAGCCCCCTAGTAGGGCTTAAGGAATTTCAGAGTTTGGGGCAAGCCCTAAAGCCTGAAGCCCTAAGCCCTAAACCCTAACCCTAAACCAATAGACCCATAGACCCATAGACCCTAAACCCTAAACCCTAAACCCTAAACTCTAAACCCTCATGCCAAAGTCCCTATCCCCACACCCTCCTCGCTCTCCCCTTCCTCGCCCTTACGGTCGCTGTCGCTCTCCACAGAAGGCAGCGGCACCTGGTATACCGACTCAAACCCAGAACCCTAAACCCTAAACCCTAAATCCTAAACCCTGAACCCTAAACCCTAAACCCTAAACCCAAAATCCTAAACCCTACAAGGGTTGAGGATGGGCGTGGAGTTTGCCGTGCGGGGCTGAAATAAAGTGCTCAAAGGGCTCACCTAGGGTTCATACTTAGCAAAATCTCCAGCAACCAGAAAAGACAAAAATGCGGAGTTCGCTGTGATGGCGTGGGGGTTTAGGGTTTTGAGGGTTTGGGGTTTGGGCTTGGGGCTGCAGAGTCTGTGACAACGGACGCCCGGGACGAACCATTTGGGCGGGGAGGAGCTTTGTGGGTCAAGATGACCCTAAACCCTAAACCCTCAACCCTAAACCCTTCAACCCTCAACCCTTCAACCTGAAGCCCTAAACCCTAAACCCTAAACCTCTGGCCGCCGGGAGGAGCTTGGCAAAACTTACGATGGGACAAGGCACCAGGTCCAGGAACGCCTTGGCAAAGGTGCCGACTTTGTCGGGAGGTATGCCGGCGACCTCCACAGCCTCTCAAGGGACTGAAGGAGGGACCCTTAAAAGGGACCTTCTTTTTGAGGGGGTTGTTTGGGGGTTATGTAGGGGCTACGTAGGTATATAGGGACTATATCAGGTATATTTATGGGGGTTATACAGGGGAACAAGATGAAGGGCCCATTCTAGGAGTCCCTCCTTGTACCCCTTAAGCCTCCGCGTGCCCGAGGATGGCGTAGTCGCGTCTCGGATACTCCATGTTATGGTAACAAACCTTGAAGCCAGAGGGTTTAGGGTTTAGGGTTTAGGATTTAGGGTTGTCAGGGAAGAGAGGAAGGAGCCGGGTAGCTTCTTGGGTAGAGGTATGACCTAGGAGCCCAAGTATAAGAAAAGTCAAAAGGCTAAACCCTGAACCCTGAACCCTGAACCCTGAACCCTGAACCCTGAACCCTGAACCCTGAACCCTGAACCCTAAACCCTAAACCCTAAACCCTAAACCCTAAGAGTAGAGACTCAGAAGCCAGCTGATTGTTCACAGGCAGACCTCCCGCATAGCCGCTGATCGATGTGACCGACGCGCCCGATCGGCCGAGGAGCGAGGACTCCAGTGAGGTGCAGTCCTTGGTGGGCTAGGGTTTAGGGTTTAGGGTTTAGGGTTTAGGGTTTAGGGTTTAGGGTTTAGGGTTTAGGGTTTAGGGTTTAGGGTTTAGGGTTTAGGGTTTAGGGTTTAGGGTTTAGGGTTTAGGGTTTAGGGTTTAGGGTTTAGGGTTTAGGGTTTAGGGTTTAGGGTTTAGGGTTTAGGGTTTAGGGTTTAGGGTTTAGGGTTTAGGGTTTAGGGTTTCCCTGGTTCTTCGTAGGGAATGAGGGAATTACGGCCCCATATGTACCCTCAAGGGGTTATACAGGGTACGTCATTCCCTTATTCCCTACTAAGAACCAGGCAGTTTAGGCAATGGTCGGAAAAATATTCTCCCAAGTATGTGATCCTCTTGGACCCATATGAGGGCAGACAATCCTGGACAGATGATCCTCTTAAGCCCAAGACTAAGACAGGAAAATATGCAAAATATCCCAAGGGCCTACCTTGAGTCACTTTGGACGCGCCAGAATGAGCCCTGCCCAAAGTACATGTCCACAGGGGGACTGGTGGCCCCAACCGGTGCGGCCGCGGCCCCTAACAGCTGCGCCACCTGCGCTACATGTGCGAGGGCGCTCCTGCGGCGAGGGATGTCGGCTGTTTTCACAGGCCGGCTTCCATGCAGGAATGCCCGGTCCAGCCTATCTGGGCCTGTAAGAGCCCCAGAGAGGGGCTGGCGCCTGTTGTATTCCTTGCGCTCGGGCACAGCCACGACCAGTGCATAGCACGCGAGGGCAAGCGCGCTCCATCGTAGCAACCGCGGCGTGGAAAGCCGCGACGGCATGTCTTGTCAGAGACTTGATGCTGATGCATGCAGTAAGCTCCCTGAAAGCAGTATGCGATCTTACTTGTGTCTGTACATGTATGTTGGATATCATGCTCCAGCACAGAACTTGAGGGAAAGACCAATTCATCCATGAGCAAGTCTCCCTTAAACCCTAAACCCTAAACCCTAAACCCTAAACCCTAAACCCTAAACCCTAAACCCTAAACCCTAAACCCTAAACCCTAAACCCTAAACCCTAAACCCTAAACCCTAAACCCTAAACCCTGCGGCACGCACCCAGTTGTCAGGTGCTGCAGGGGGCGCACCGTCCGCGACTTCTGCTGCGTCGGGATGCCCTTCTTTCCCCTCAGAGGCCATCCCAGGTCGCTTCTACTTAGGGTTTAGGATTTAGGGTTTCGGGTTTCGTCTAGGATGGCCCTGAAAACCCTCTGGAAAATATTCCTATATGTGCCTTAAACCCAATAAGGGAAGCAAATAAATCAATATACAATATATATATATATATATATGTTTTCCCCTTGGCCTACCTAGTCGTTTGATATTGGTCGAGGGTGTAGGGTTTAGGGTTTATTGTCTGCTATTCTCTTGCTACCAGTTACTTTTATTGCCATTACTACCGATTCGGAGCATTTTCAGTGTTCTTCCGCCCCTGGCCAAAGGCTCTGCTGGACTGTTGTTCCCGGCCCTTCCAAACCCTAAACCCTAAACTTCAACCCGAAAGCCCAAACCCTAATAAACCCCTAAACCCTAAACCCTAAACCCTAAACCCTAAACCCTAGACCCTCTCTCCAGGTGCCCAGGCGGTCTCTATCGCGGTCGCGATCTCGCTTCTCCTTGCTACGACTTCCTCGGTGAGGCGGAGTCTCGCAAAAGAGTCTGGAATCAAAATACGGGTGTAGGGTTTAGGGTTTAGGGTTTAGGGTTTAGGGTTTAGGGTTTAGGGTTTAGGGTACGTACATACTTATGAGAACGGAAAAGGTGGCATGCTTCACGAACCACAAGAGAGGCAGGAACAAGACAATGGGGATGGAAGCCCCCAACACCTAAACCCTAAAGGCTAAACCCTAAACCCTAACCCTGAACCCTGAACCCTAAACTTACAGGGTTCTTAAGGGAGGGAGGTTCAAGGGGGGTATGTAACCCAAGGTTCCCTAACACTCCCTGCGGCTCCCTAAGCTTCCCTAAGGCTCCCTAGGTACACACCCCCCATGAACCCCCCTCACTTAAGAACCCTATAATAAACCCCAAACCCCAAACCCTAAACCCTAAACACTAAATTAAACCGAGGACATTGTGTTGAAAAGTGTTGAGCCGCCGGCTGCTCCTGGCTGTACGTCTTTTTCGGCTGGCACTTTTCTTCGGCTTCTTCTCTTCCTTCACCTTCTTTGGCATTACCATTCTTTGATGATATTGTTGTACTATATTCTATAACAGTAGTTATTCGATGTGCTAAACCCTAAACCCTAAACCCTAAACCCTAAATCCTAAACCCTAAACCCTAAACCCTAAACCCTAAACCCTAAACCCTATTGTGATACTCGTCTTAAAGGCCTCTTTGGCTTCTTTGGCTGCTTTGGCAGCTTTGCTCTCCTTGGCTTCCTTCAGCTCGCTTTCTTTGCTCGCCGGGGGGCCTGGCGAAGGAGATGGCATTCAGCGACCGCGGCAAGGAGGCCTAAACCCTAAACCCTAAACCCTAAACCCTAAACCCTAAATACTAAATGCTAGCATCCCTAATCGGGATTATCGTACCCCGTGCTATAATCCCCTATTAAGGACTGCTAGTGCAAAGGGGGGGACATCCCAAGGTGGAGGGCTACGAGGTGAGACGAAAAACGCACCTGGCTCTTCTTTGCTCTCCTCCACAAGGCTGCGACAAGAAAGGCAAAGTTGTGCGGCTGCATCGGCTTTCGGGCACCATCGTCATTCTCAGGGTAGCTTCATGGGCCCGTAATAGTATGGTCCCTAACCTCCTTCAAAAATGTGTGGGCCCTTCATCTGTCTAGGGTAGAAAAGGGGTAAAGAAGGGGTACATAAGGGATACTCTTTCCAGGGACGCGCCCATACTAAGGGACCAAGTACAACTACCCTAAGAGTCATGCATCATCCCCCTACGACTACCGAATGCAAGATTGCGTCCTGCTCGTCGCTGGCCTTTTCTCGGGACTCAGCCGATGCCCTTGGCAAGGTCTGAAAAGAGGGGACGCTAATATAGACCCCCAAATAGTAGGATTCCCTAGAGGATCCCAATACGGTACCCCTATTTTCGGAAACCCCAACATAGCTTGAACAGCATGCCGGTCGTCCCACGTCAGAGACTGAAATATCTTTAGAGGATGTGGAAACCCACGGCTGCAAGAACTGCAGACACGCAGCTAGCTAACCCTGCTCCCGCAACTGAAACTGCAAGAACTCTCCCTTCGCAAGCTGAGGCGGCAGCTCTTGAGAAGGTTTAGAGGCCTGGCAGCACAAATGTCCCAAACTCTCTTTGCCGCCTGCTGCTGGTTTTCGGTCATTTCCTCACGAAGGGACACTCCTTATGTACCCAAACTACGATACTCACGATCCTGTTACAGGAACTCTGGCAAGTCCTTTCCTTGACTGAGGGTATGTACCCCTAACCTACTACAATCCCCATTCTGGGAAGTCTAGCATAGGAACCCCTTAGTTTGGTAAGCCTCCGTAGGGTGCACGCTGAATAGGTGCATGGAAGCCGAGGCAAGATCTCAGATGTCGGGCCATGAAGCTATCATGGGATCTTGCAGGTTCCAACCCTAAACCCTAAACCCAAAACCCTAAACCCAAGGGCCCATACTTCAGACCCCTTCAAAGGAGGCAAGGGACCATATGAAGGGACCATGGAACTACCCTGAGAAGGTTAAGGAGCCCTAGGCCCTAAACCCCCAAGCCCTCCAAACCCCGTACCCCTGAACCCTAAATCCTAGACCCGAAACTCCTAAACCCTAATTTTTCCCTAAACCCTAAACCCTAAGCCCTGAACCCTGAACCCTAACCCTAAACCCTGAACCCTAAACCCTAAACCCTAAACCCTAGACCCAAGAAGCCCAACGAGCGTTGGGATGTGGCGCCAAGCCCCGCCTCGGGAGCTGCCGGCCCCGTCTCCTGTTCATAAGGAAGCAGGAGGGTGCAAGGGAGGGTTTAGGGTTTAGGGTTTAGGGTTTAGGGTTTAGGGTTTAGGGTTTAGGGTTTAGGCTTTAGGGTTTAGGGTCCAAGGCTTAACGCGGATGTAAAGAGAGCAACCCTTCCCGACTTCCCAAGTATTCCCAAGTGAGAACTAGTAAGCCATGTTCAACGAGAACTCATCGGAGCCCTTAGAAGACAGTCCAATTACGTATGGAACCCATACATCACCATGAATGCCCTTTTACAGTCCTCCGTGAGGGAGAAGCAGTTCCCCATGCATGTCAGTGTCCATCTAAAAGTGTAACAGGTATGATACATATCCTGTCCTCTTATAGAATAAAACAACACCGTACAGAGATAAGAACGTAGGAATAGCAAGCGGAAAACTTCAAAATTCAGGTTAGTTGTGACATAGAAAAGAAGAGCAACAGCAAAATCAAGCAGACTGTAGTATAAAGAAAATATGCTAAACGTACGTGCAATGACTACTTAACAATCATCATCATGGTTGACTCTTACAAGAAAGGCAGCAGGAACAATCATACAATACCCTAAGCCCTAAGCCCTAAGCCCTAAGCCCTAAGCCCTAAGCCCTAAGCCCTAAGCCCTAAGCCCTAAGCCCTAAGCCCTAAGCCCTAAGCCCTAAACCCTAAACCCTAAACCCTAACCCTAAACCCCACGACCCCCAGGGCCTCCTCCTTGGGGGAAGCGCTCCCCTTCCCCTCGTCACCAGGAGGAGCTTCCTACGGCAGAAGAGGCTTCCAGCCAGGACCGAGGGCTTAAAATCTCAGAGGGTTGTTGAGGGACCAGGGTTTAGGGTTTAGGGTTTAGGGTTTAGGGTTTAGGGTTTGGGGTTTAGGGTTTAGGGGACCAGGTTGAGGGTTCAAACCCTAATCCCCCCCGAAACCTCCTAAGCTCCATTAATGTGTAAGCCCTATAGATTTTTTAGGGCGCTTCGTCTGAGTCGCTTGTGGCTGTTGGATGTTCAAGGCTCCGCAGCAACACATGCGGCTGAAAAAACAAAAGAGGCAACCTCGAATAGCCTTATCACTGCTTCAAGGCGGCATGATATCCTGGGTGAAGCCTGGGCCAGCGAAATCTGAAATCCTGGCCCACAACCCCTTAAACACACACTAGTCTAAGGCCCTTAGTATGGCCCCTTACCCGTTTTTATAGGGATCCGCTGTCTGGGCCCTTTGTATACATAGTGTTGATAAGGGTTATATAACAAGGGACCCCAGGTAAGGGCCCATACTTAGAACCCTAGACAGTAACCCTAAACCCTAAACCCTCAAACCTGCTTGGAGGTTCATGGTACTTGTTAACCAATTTTGACTGTACTTACAAGCCACTTATAAGCCCCTTAGGTGCTCTAATATGGCTATAAGTGCAATTGCAAGTACAGTTATATTTGGTTAGTAAGTGCCATGAACCTCCAAGTAAACCCTAAACCCGAAACCCGAAACCCTAAACCCTAAACCCTAAACCCACTTGAAATGCCCCAATGCTTGGAGAGCCAGAACGAAGGGACTGCAAGCATCGATGCGGCTTCACTGCATTCCAGCAGGCCTCTGGTTTCGACTTCGGTCCTTAGCCAACCATCAAGGTTTAGGGTTTAGGGTTTAGGGTTTAGGGTTTAGGGTTTAGGGTTTAGGGTTTAGGGTTTAGGGTTTAGGGTTTAGGGTTTAGGGGTTAGGGGTTAGGGGTTAGGGGTTAGGGGTTAGGGCTTCGGGTTCGAGGGTTTAGGGCTTGGGCTTTGGAGAGGCCTTTCCGCCACGGGAACAAAGTACGTAGTTCATTGATGACCCACGACTAGAAAAATTGGTCATAGGAGCGAACCCGCTGATGACCACAAACCGTAAACCCTAAACCCTCCTTTCCCTTTTGCTAGTTCTTAGTAGGGAATGAGGTAATTCTACATATTGCTTGCCTGATATCCTACCCTGCAAGGGAATCTGTAGGGACTTGAACGCCCCAAGGGCCTTGCCGCGTCAGGAATATTTCTCCTGCTATTGCTACCATATGTTTTTACTACGTGTGTCTTGTGTGTCCTGGCTGTCACTGTCCATTATGCCAAGAAGCTGACCGAACAAATCAACATCGAGCCCGCAACCGAGGCGGGCGCAGGACAATCTACTGCCCTAGGCCCTGAACCCCCATTGAGCCCCGAACCCTAAACCCGAAAACCCTAAAAACCCTATAGCCCCAAACCCAATACCCCAAATCCAGCAACGTGCCCACGAGGCCAGGGCCGTCTTTCTGTGAGGCTTTTAGGCCTCCTGCTTCCTCCGGCTGCGCGGGTTTAGGGTTTAGGGTTTAGGGTTTAGGGTTTAGGGTTTAGGGTTTAGGGTTTGGGGTTTGGGGTTTGGGGTTTTGGGGTTTAGGGTTTAGGGTTTAGGGTTTAAGGTTTAAGGTTTAGGGTGGTTCTCCACAAATGGGTGGTTCTAGAGGTCCTTTGAAGGGTTCGTTTTTTTCGGGATATCCCTGTTATAAGCTGTACGAAAAACGCGAGCCTACCTTTTGGGTGGCAAGAATTTTAAGCAACTTCAGAATGACGTTCGCTGTTTTGGGTACCCAATACATTGTTGTTATCATTATAACTGTTATTTTTATTTTGTTATTGTTATTGTTACTGTTATTGCTATTGTGATTGTTATTGATATTGTTATTGTTATTGTTATTATATAAAATTAAAATTGTAATTATAACTATAATTATAACTCTAAATACTATTTTTTTTATTACTACATTTGTTTATCACTATTATTACCAATGCTTTTTTGTTGCTATTATTATTGTTAACATTATTGTTGGTATTGTTACTGTTACTGTTCCTGTTACTGTTACTGTTACTGTTGTTGTTGTTGTTGTTGTTGTTGTTGTTGTTGTTGTTGTTGTTGTTGTTGTTGTTGTTGTTGTTGTTGTTGTTGTTGTTGTTGTTGTTGTTTTTTTGTTGTTGTTACTATTAATATTATTACTATCATTATCATTATTATTGTTGGTATGAGCTTTGGGGTATAGCTTTTTCTGGGCACGAGAAATATGCGACCCTGAGGTTTTCCCAATTCAGAGAACCATGATGCATGTGCTCCACGGGATGCTTGGGGCCTAGGGCTGTAGGGTTTAGGGTTTAGGGTTTAGGGTTTGGGGTTTAGGGTTTGGGGTTTAGGGTTTAGGGTTTGGGGTTTAGGGTTTAGGGTGGCAAGATGTCCTGGGCTATTTCATCGGCTTTGGAAATCAAGTCAAGGAAGTAGATGCGCTCCTCAGCTGGCCCATCTTGCAGTGTAGATCAGGGTTTAGGGTTTAGGGTTTAGGGTTTAGGGCTTGGGGTTTAGGATCTGGGGTTTAGGGTTTAGGGTTTGGGGTTTAGGGTTTAGGGTTTCGGGTCTGGGGTGGAGGTCAGGGGCTTGGTAGCGCACGTGGCACCTGCACGATGCGCAGTCGGACTGAGGCTTCTCTCTGACATCTGCCTCTGGCCGACTCTATCCTAGTTGTCCAGTATTTAGGGGAACTAAAGGTTAACCTTTGGGATTATGAGGAGGTTCTATTGCCCCCAAAAAGGTTAAAGCGCGACCTGTGCACAGCAAGTCCCCGGCGTCGAGCGTGAGACATGCTACAAATAGATTCAGAAGTCAGGCGGAAAGCCCGGGGGAAGAGGCAACGACAGATGAGGAGGGATTCGATAATTGTACTTAAGGATGCGAACTCTGGGAACAATGAGCCCTTCAAGGAATCTTCTGACTCTGAGTCCTGAGAGGAGGACTGACTGTGGTTTGGAGAGAGGGTACAACGTTTGTGAAGCCGTAAGACGCAAAGGTTAAAGGTTACCTACTCTACAACTAAGCTATCTTGCAAAGCGACCGGTATGTTGCTTTGGTCAGGAGTATGCCGGTCAAAAGCAGCCGAAGTTACACAAACAGGAGCCCACGTTGCGCATGCCGAGGTAGCCAGCCTAAGTTTAGGGTTGTATCCAGAACCTTGAAACGAAACCCTAAACCCTAAACCCCTAAGCCCCTAAGCCCCAAACCCTAAGCCACAAACCCTAAACAGACGATGCAACGGTGCTGTTTCCTGCTGCCACTCCTGCCAGAATGCCCGAGTCTCAGCCCATGGCGAGAAGGCCACAACCAAGCGGACATTGGGGAAGAGAGCTTGGAACTGCGTGAATACGGATAAGCAGGACACGCAGGGGGTGTGGCAGGAGAAAAGTCGCACAGTGCCCGTCGCACCTGGGGAGGCCCCTTGCTCGAGAAGCCTCTGAAGCACCTTGAGCAAGGCCCTCCTCTCAGAGTGCTGAGACCTGTCGTAGGAGGAGAAGATCGGCCGCAAGAGATCTGAGCCCTCAGGCCACCGGTGCAGCCCGTGTGCAACAATCTCGCCGTTGCTGCGAAATCGGCGGGGTTGGCCGGACCCGGAGGCTGCCGAGTCATCACCTGGGTGGCCCAGGAAACATATTACAATCAGGGTGACCCCTCTTTTTTTGGGGGTTCGTTACTTCATAAGGGATAACCTTGTTTCACGAAAGAATAGAGAAGATAAACGGGTACCACTGGGCTACCAAGCCACCGGATTCGGCAGGTTGAAACACCAGGTGCGAGACCCATGAAAAGAGCTGCCGGGCGGAGGCCTCCTTCGGCAAGCCTCCCGGAAAGCTCCGGTCGAGGGCAGCGGCGATTGCCGTCTTTGCCTTGGGCAGCCCAGTAACCATATTAAGAAGAAGGGTACCATCAAGAATAAGGGTACCTTTTTGGGGTTGGTTAATCTACAAGGGAACCTAGAACCCAAAAAAAGGGGGCAGAAGGGTACCACTGTACCACCAAGTTGCTGTTACGAGCCACTCGTCCTCGTGGCCGCTGGCGATGCCCAGCTGCAGCAAGGCCTCTCCCGTAAAAAGGACCCCGAGCCCATGCTGCCCGGCAAGCTTTGAGCTTTCTTTCGAGGCAGAGCGTTGCAACTCCAGCATCGTAGGGCGCAAGACGACTTCGCGGAAGGCATCCTCCAATGTCTGAGACCTGCGGCCCTCCGCGTGCAAGGCGTCCAACGCCAAGACGGTCTGCACGCCCCGAGAAACGCGAAGCTTGATTGCAGCATCCGACTGGCAGTCCACTCGCATTTCTTCCAGCTGCTGCAGAGCGTGCTGTGTGATCTCTTCGTACAGGGACTCTATATACGGAAGCGCAGCTGGAGAGTCAGAGGCTTTCAGTGCGGCGATGGCACTACAAAGGCCTGACACAGTTGGCTGGCATCCTTGCGATCGGGACTCCTCCAGCACCCAAACAGCCTCCTGCCAACACCCCGCCTCGCAAATCCCCAAAGCTGCGTCGTAGCCCACTGCATCCAACTTCTCTGTCTCCAGTAGCTGTTTGAGATACTGCAGACCGAGCGCCCACGACTGGCTCCTTCGGAAGGCAGTGAGCATGGCGGTGTGGCAAGGAAGATCCGGAGTCAGAAGCCTTTCCTGCATGCTCTTCATCAAGGACAGGGCCCTGTGCCAGTCGCCACCTTTGGCGCAGGCTGTGATGGCACTGCCCAGAGATCGCAAATCGGGGTCGGGAGTCTCCTGTAAGAGTGCCAGGACATGCTCCCACTTGCTTGCACTCTCCAAGGCTTGGAGGGTGGTGTTGAAGCTGACTAAGTCCGGCTTGCGTGCCTCCGCTTCCTCTGCTTCCCTCATGGCGACAAGCACCTCGAGTGCCCGAGCCCAGTGCCCTGCCTTTGCCAGGGCCGCCAGCCGCACGTTCTGGGTCACCTATACTCCCCTTAGAACCTTAATAAAAATAGTTGTTTAGTATCCTCTTGGGTTTTTTATGAACAAAAATACAAAACACTTTTTTTTTTATCCCTATCCTCTTTGGCTTTTTTTATTAACAACAATACAAAAATAATTCCCAAGGGGGATATAGTCACCAGGCTCGCGGTGAGCCCCTCCGGCAGCATCAGAACTGCGAGCGCAGCTTGCCAGCGAGAGCACCGGTGGCAGAGGCTCGCAACGGCGTTGAAGCAAGACAGGTGCTCTTGGCCCAAACTTGCCTACTTCATGGTTGGGATAGTATTAGAAATGTAAACTCCTAGTCCTTATTGGGTTTAAGCACCCTCAAAAATGTAAAAAATGTTCCCCAACTGTGACAAAGTCGCGTGTGCACTAACCTGCTGCAGCAGCGCTATGGCCTCTTGCCAGCGGACTCCGTGCCCGAGCTCTGAGACTGCCGTACAGATGGCACCGGCCGCCGGCAGAGTGCGCTCAACGCGATCTGTGCCCAGAAGCCGCTGGCGCAGAGGGTTGAGGCGGGGAAGTGTGTTGGCAATGGCAAGGGGTGCTGTCCGTGAGAAGACCGCGCCGCGGGCGCACATGAGCGTCGATCGCTGTTCTGGGCCTTTTGGGGGTCGCCACTCTGACTTACAATGCGCTTTTCTCTGAGAAGCTTAGGATACCAACAATGGCCAGGATCGAGGTCAACCTCCCACTAATAAACAGCGAACCCTAAACCCCAAACCCTAAGGCCCTAATCCCTGAACCCCAACCCTAAAAACCAAACCCGAAGGGGTCCCGAAAGCGACTTGAGCCACCTTATGGGCATTCAGGGCTTGAAAACCCGGATGTAGCCTGGTTCGCAGTCGTGTCGAGGGGAAAAAGGGGGGGGGGGTGGAATGAGACGCAACAGAAGGGGAATGTAAGGTACCCTGATTCTCAGGACCACACCAAGAACTGCTAAGTAGCAATGAATCAACAATGCAAGGTTATCTCTTTTTATGACCACCCTTAGAGTTGCTTATGAATCTTGCCCTTAGGGTTGCTTATGAATCTTGCAGAGATATTCAAAGGTTGGTTGGGGGCAGGGGTTCGGACATGCAACTGTGCTCAGGAGCGCACGGAACGGCCCAAGCTGAAGACACAGGACTGGCGCGGTGCATGAGGCAGATGATGACCCCTTCCCTACGTACATCCCAAAACCGACTCTAATTCCGACCTCCCAGCCCCGCCGCCCTTCCATTTCCCTACGCCCTCAATGTGCAAGTCAGCACTTGCGGCCGCGGCACACTCACAGCTACTCCACACGCACGGACATTATTTGCTTAAGAACCCCCCCGAAAAATAAGAAACCTTCTTCCCTATAAGGGTAATATAGGAGTAGGATCTTTCTACCATTTTGGAGGGTTCTTAAACAAGTAGTCGACAGCTGAAGAATCATACAGCACTCCCCTCTTTGCCTGCCAAGTCAGCTTCTTGCGACCATCGCCAGGTTGGAATAAAACAGATCCTTGGCTGTTGCACAGGATGTGGGCATTTCCCAAATTTGGGGCGCCCTGTCATACCCGCCCCAAATAGAACAGAATCCCCTTAAGGACCCCTCAACAAGGGTACCCCCCATTTTCGGAAACCTCCATGTTGCATGCCCTATTCTCGCAGTTGCCCAGGAAGTCCTCCAACCCCTTGCCGCAGGTCGTTCTGCAATTCTTCGGCTATGGTATGGGATGCCTTCTTCGGTGGTTTCCGACACATGACCTTCCATGATATGAGGGATGGTTAAGTTGAATATTAAATCGTGGGCCTTCGTGGTAACCTGAACTAGAAGGAGTTTTGTGCAATCAAAGACGAAGGGACGACCCATGTGTTGTGTTGGCAACTTCCCGTGTTTGTCCACCGCTCCCCCTTGGCAGGGCTATAGGCTCTAAAAAAACCAGCCCTGAAACTTAAGCTCTGCACGGGATGGCTTAGCCATGTCTGCAATGACTTACTTCTCCTATAGCCAAGGGGAAAAAAGGTTAAACTTTAATATTCCTACCAAATAAGGAAACCCAAAAAGTTTAAAGTTCAACTAAAGGCGAAGTAAGATGATATAAACCCTATATACACCCCATACAAACCCTATCGGGGCGCGATTTTTGTTGAAATCTGGTGTACAATCGAAAATTGGCCCGAAGGTGATGGTGCCAGGGCTCCCTAAACCCTAAACCCTAAACCCTAAACCCTAAACCCTAAACCCTAAACCCTAAACCCTAAACCCTAAACCCTAAACCCTAAACCCTAAACCCTAAAACCCTAAACCCTAAAGCCCTAAAACCCTAAAACCCTATAACCCTATAACCCTAAACCCCGCCAGGGCTCTGATTTCCTGTTTCTCCATCTGGTCTAGCCTTGGCGCCGCAGGGGTCAGGACAAAAAAAACAAAGAGGCTCAGGGTTTAGGGTTTAGGGTTTAGGGTTCAGGGTTCAGGGTTCAAGGTTTAGGGTTTAGGGTTTAGGGTTTACCCAACGGGTTCACTTACAGGGACGGGATTTCTCGCCATTTACAGGGTTCTGTAGTTGGAGTGTGTTGTGGGTGAAAGGTTTTGGTAGCATTTTTGAGGTTCAGTAGGCAAGGTATAGGCATGAGAGTGGTTAGGGTTTGAGGTTGAGGGTTGGTGTTTGGTTGTTCGTTGCCATTGAGTTGTTTTTGCAGCTGCGGGCGCAGGCAGTTTAACAGGGCCCCATCCCAGTCCGCAACATGTGGGGGTTTCCGAAATTAGGAGTACCTTATGGGGGGTCCATATTATAAGGGAAGCCAACACTATTTGGGACTATATTAGGGACCCCTTATTTTCGGAAACCCCCTTGTGGGTTTCGGTTTAGGCTACACGTAGTTTTGAGGGCTATCTTTTTGACGAAAAGCGCTGAAACCTAAACCCTAAACCCCAAGCCCAGAAACGAAGTGAACCCGTCTGCAGGGTTTAGGGTTTAGGGGTTAGGGTTTAGGGGAATGCAGAGGCTTTGGGTTGAGGGTTTCGCAGCTCAGCAAACTCGGCAGACCAGTCACCGGTAGAGTTCTAACCCGCAACTACTGTTTGCTTACGAACCCCCAA
>CAJNDS010000002.1:1818937-1828937 GCA_905221605.1 Symbiodinium natans
TTTAGGGCTTTAAGGTTTAGGGGTTATTGGGTGTAGGGTTTAAGGGTTTCGGGCGTAAAGGGTGTAGGGTTTAGGAATTTAAGGAATATGGGTGGGGGGGGAGGAGGGAGGAGGGAGAGCGATAGAGACAGACATAGAGATACAGATAGAGATAGAGATAGAGGTAGAGGTAGAGATAGAGAGGTAGAGATAGAGAGACACAGAGAGAGAGAGAGAGAGAGAGAGAGAGAGTTGCAGGAACATCCGAAACAGCACAAGCACAATGTGGCACAAGTCCCCCACGGAATGTCTGCTTTTTGGACGGGGATCTTCCAGAATGGCGTCACCTCTGGCAGCAATGATGTGGGGGGGTTTCCGATATTCGGGGCACCTGCTTCACCTCCTGATTCTAAGAGGATCCTACCATTTAGGGGTCGTTTTGGGGGGGGTCCCCTATGTCAGAACCCCCCCCATGTGTCACAAGAGGCGCCGGCGTCGGCATCACCGAGGGGCCGGCCGGCATAGAGTTCACGATCTCCTCGAACTCTGCCGGAGGGAGCTCTGCGGGTGCCTGGCTTCTCAAACTCGGTACCTTCAAAGCCCCCCACACCCGAAACCCTATTACCCTAAACCTGTACCCTCTGTGTACCCTGTGTATCCTGTGTACCCTATGTACCCAATGTACCCTATGTACCCTATGTACCCAAATTTACCCCATGTACCCTCTGTACCCCATGTATCCTATGTACCCTATGTACCCTACGTACCCTAAACCCTAAACCCTAAGCCCTAAGCCCTAAGCCCTAAGCCCTAAACCCTAAACCCTAAACCCTAAACCCTAAACCCTAAACCCTAAACCCGAAACCCGAAACCCTTACCTACCAGCAGAGTCGGCTCCGCCTTGGCATCGTCCTTCTCCCGCTTCTCCCGTGCCCGGGCCTCCGCTTCAGATCTGGCCCTGGCCTGGCGAACCCTGAACCCTAAAGCCTCAACCCTAAACCCTAAACCCTAAACCCTAAACCCTAAATCCTAGACCCTAGACCCTAAACCCTAAACCCTAAACCCTAAACCCCAAACCCTAAACCTTAATGTCGGGTTTCTTAGGGTTACTTAGGGTTTTATTTCATGATATATATATATATATATAGGGCTTTGTAAGGTATATAGGGTGTTACGAGGTATATAGGGTTTATAAGGCATATAGGGCTGCGTATAAGGTCCGTACTTAGAGGTTCAGGGTACTTATAACCCCCAGTTGCAATTGCAACTGTACTTGTAAGCCCCCCAAGTCTCCTAAGTCCTCTGAGCAGGTTGTAAGTGGACTTCTCCAAGTATGGTTTGAAGGTTTTGTGGGGTTTTAGGGTGTAAGGGTGTTTGGAGTATTTGGTATTTGGGATCATTTTTTTAGGGTTTAGGGTAGGGTACGGGGTAAAGAGGAAGGGCATATAGGGTATAGAGTCGGGATGTTCCCCCTTGTACGAAAAGTCCTTAATAGGAATTATCGTAAGGGTACTAGAATCCCTATTAAGGACTCGGGGGGACATCGGAGGGTCTAGAGGGTATATAGGGGTAGGGTCTATAGGGCATATAGGGTTTGGGGTTCCTTCTTTTGGGGGGGTTTAGGGCTTTTACAGTCCTCCCTTCTTCAGAGGTCATGAAAACCATAGGTGGGTACAGAACCCCCCCCCCCCCAACAACGAAACAAAAACCCTAAACCCCAAACCCTAAACCCTAAACCCTAAACCTAAACCCTAAACCCTAAACCCTCAATAATGGGTTGCGGGCAGACTGGTTCAAGGCGCCGGTCCTTCTCCCACTCTGCTTTGGCTTCGGCTTCCCGCCTTCTCTTCTCCTGTTTTTGGGGTTTAGGGTTTAGGGTTTGGGGTTTAGGCTTTAGGGTTTAAGGTTTCTGCGAAATTTCTGGGTGTCTGTTGAGGGTTTGGGGTTTAGTGTTCGGGGTTTCGGATTTAGGGTTCGGGGTTTAGGGTTTGGGTAGACTGGGACCTGTCAGGCTGCCAAGTGCAGGCAAAAGGCACCGCGTGTCCCTCAACAGAACCAAGCCTGTACTCAGGCTCTCTCGGGTGCGAGTACGGGCATGTGAACCCAACTCCTTCAAGCATGTCGCTCGTAGAGTTTGGGTCTAGAAACCCACGAGACTCTACCCCTTTAGAATCAACATAAACCTGCATCTCATGGTATTCCCAACAAAAGTTCCATGCCACAAACCTAACTCCATGCCCGTAAGGAAACTATAGTTGCTGCCTCCTCTTCTTCTCTTTCCCGCTGCGCTTTCACCTCCTCCTCCGCCTTGGCCTGGGCGTTTCCAGGGCTCCCCTAAAACCCCAGAGGGTTTAGGGTTTAGGGCTAGGGTTTCGGGACCCTGGGGACTGAATAAGTAGAATAGACTCTTGTTGTATAATTCTAAAGGGGCCCTGAGGGAATACTCCGACCCCCTATATGACTAGAGCCATCCAGAGCAGATTCTCGGTGTTAACCATTCAGCTCTTAACAGGGTCCTGAACTCTGAGACCCTAAACCCTAAACCCTAAACCCTAAACCCTAAACCCTAAACCCTAAACCCTAAACCCTAAACCCTAAACTCCTTCTGGGCCCTCAGCTGCTGCGGCCAGGGCTACGCCACTCATCATCGGCAGGCCGGGCATCATTGGCACAGGCTGGAAACCCATCCTGGGCTTAGGGTTTAGGGTTTAGGGTTTAGGGTTTAGGGTTTAGGGTTTAGGGTTTAGGGTTTAGGGTTTAGGCCCAGCGGCCCACGAAATGGAGAAACGGAGCAGACGATGCGAAGACAACTATGGAGTAGCCCTAGCCCTAGGAGCAACTTAGCCTCAGCATTCCATGTTGCTGGGATGAAACATCTCGGTCCGAGAGTGGCTTGGTACGTTTAGAAACAAGAACCAGGTCTTCTGCAATGCGCCGCCCACCAACACGGCCATGCGAATAGGCGCTGTCGTCAGCTTCATCACTGAAGAGTGTGCACGCGCAGTACGAAGCATGAGTTCAGGCTGTCAGCGACAGCTCCTCGCCGGTCCGGCGGATTCAGGCTACCTGTCTCAATACACTCGTTGGCAGTCTCCACTCCCCTGAGAATCATCGTGAAATTCACATTCATATATCCCCTTATATATATATATATAACTTAAGAGCCTTGGGTTACACAGATATATATATATATGTATACTTCTTGTATGTGTTTTGTTTAATTCAATGTTCTCAGCAACACACATCGTCATTCGTAAGGAGATGAAGAAAAGCCAGCCTCGCAGCAGTCACCTGCACGGCTCCCCGAGGCCCCCGCATCGGCATCTGCCCCATCATCGGTGCGCCTTGGGAGGCTTCAGGGTTTAGGGTTTGGGGTTTAGGGTTTAGGGTTTGGGGTTTAGGGTTTAGGGATTAGGGTTTAGGGCTTAGGGTTTAGCATTTGGCAGCCGCCAAATGCCCAGTAAACCCAATAAGCCCAGAAACTAGAAGCCCGATAATTGACACATACAAGCCCGACCAGCCCTATCCACCCCGAACCCTAAACCCTAATTAAACCCTAAACCCTAAACCCTAAAACCTAAACCCTAAACCCTAAACCAACTCACTGAACCCTACCTCCGTTTGGGGAGCTGAAGACTGGTAAGATGCCAACAAACAGGGCTCAAACGACCCAAATATGGGGTTTATGGGGTTTATAGGGGTTTATAGGGTTTATAGGGTTTATAGGGTTTATGGGGTTTATAGGGGTTTATAGGGTTTATAGGGTTTATAGGGTTTATAGGGTTTATAGGGTTTATAGGGTTTATAGGGTTTATAGGGTTTATAGGGTTTATAGGGTTTATAGACCCACCTTAGAGCATAGGGTTTAGGGTTTAGGGGTTTAGGGGTGGCCCTAAAACGCTGAAAACCTGATCCCTGAACCCCTGAATCCTGCTCCCTCTAAGCCCCATAAGCTCGGTAACCTCTGAACCGTAGAGTTTAGGGTTTAGGGTTTAGGGTTTAGGGTTATAATCCCTGAACCTTCAACCTTCCTAAAACTCCCTTTCCAAGGCACTAATGGGCATGGTGGGTGGCCCGGGAAGCGGTCCAGGTACCTTCCCGAAAAGAAGGGCTTAGGGCAAGGCTAGGGTTTAGGGTTTAGGGTTTAGGGTTTAGGGATTAGGGTTTAGGGTTTAGGGTTTAGGGTTTAGGGTTTAGGGTTTAGGGTTTAGGGTTTAGGGTTTAGGGTTTAGGGTTTAGGGTTTAGGGTTTAGGGTTTAGGGTTTAGGGTTTAGGGTTTCGGGTTTCGGGTTTCGGGTTTACGGCTTAGGGCTGAGAGTTTAGGGCTTGAAGCTCCTCAGCCCCATCACCTCAGACACGAGGTGCTCTCGGCCACTTTTCAGAAACACATCGGCCACAGGACCGACACCAGTTGGCCCTCTATACATTGCAAGCAATCCTTAGGAGGCTGAATACCCTAGCCCCAATCACGGTGAACCAACCCTAAACCCTAAACCCTAAACCCTAAACCCTAAACCCTAAACCCTAAACCCTAAACCCTAAACCCTATGAATAGGAGGATCTTATACAACCAGAAAGGCTAAAGCTTGCCTACCGAGGTCTCTAAGTTGCCAGCAATCTTCACGAAAGGTCGAAGCGCTAAACCCCACTAAGCCCTAAACCGCACTGTGGTCCCTAAAACCTAACCCTAAACCCCAAACCCTAGACCCTGAACCCTAACCCTAAACCCTAAACCGCACTGTGGTCCCTTGTGCTTAAGACGCGCAGCAGCTGCCTGCAAGCCCGGCGCAGTCGGCCTGATCATGTGCAGCTTCAGGTTGGACCCTTAGGGTTTGGGGTTTAGGGTTTAGGGCTTGGGGTTTAGGGTTTGGGGTTTAGGGTTTGGGGTTTAATTAGGGTTTAGAGTTTGGGGTTTAGGGTTTGGGGTTTAAGGTTTGGGGTTTAGGGTTTAGGGTTTGGGGTTTAGGGTTTGGGGTTTAGGGTTTGGGGTTTGGGGTGTGGGGTTTAGGCTTCGGTTGAGGGTGCCGGGATCCTGCATGTGCCTCCCGCCAGCCCCAGTTTTCAAGTCCCATTTCGGCACATGGAGCCTTTGGGTAGGGGAGCGAGATGAAGCCCAAATTCTCTCCGCCCTGCAGCCCTAAACCCTAAACCCTACACCCTACACCCTACACCCTAAGCCCTAAGCCCCAAGCCCCAAGCCCCAACCCCAAGCCCCAAGCCCCAAGCCCTAAGCCCTAAACCCTAAACCCTCGCGAAAACCCTAAAACCTGAATTCTGAAAAACCCGACAACCCTCCAAGAACTCAGGACTCGGCCCAGTTGGCATGGCTTTCTGCACAGGCCTCAGGTTCTGCTTCGGTTTAGGGCTTGTCGGGCGTAGAGTGATAGGGCCTTCTATGGTCTGCCTATGGGGTTTCATAGGGTTGTGCAACGGCTTGCAGGCTTTGTAGAATTCTCGCGCTTTTGAGGAAATCCGTAGTGTTTCTAGGATTTCTATAGGCTTTCGAGGATACTTGTCAACTTCTAGGCTCCAGTAGGGAGCACAAGCCTGGGCTTTATCAGGCTTAGTAGGCTGACTTCGGAACCCTTGGGTTCCCCCTCCTGCCCCCCTCTTTACTCCCCCCTCCCTCCCAGGTTGCCACCATATTTTAGTCGATTTAACGGGGGAACCTAGGGGAGGGCTTAGGGTTTAGGGTTTAGGGTTTCGGGTTTCGGGTTCCGGGTTTAGGGTTTAGGGTTTAGGGAAACCCATGATGAGGGCTTTCAGGGCCGAGGGCCCCGACACCGCCGGGCCCGCCTTTTTGGGGATGACCGTCGGCCCAGGTGCCTGCCGCAGGCGACCGCAGAGGGCTTGAGGGGGTTTAGGGTTTAGGGTTTAGGGTTCACGGTTTAGGGTTTAGGGTTTATTAGGGATTAGGCCGCCCTCAACAATCCTGAAACCCCGAAAGCCCTAAAATCCTGAAACAAAAGGCCGAAGGGCTCTGGGGAGTTTAGCACCCTGAAGCCCTGACACCCTAAGCCCCTTCAACACTTCAAGCCTCAGACCCTTACATCCTTCCACCCATAGATCCTAAACCCCAAGCCCTGAATTCCTTAGATTTTCCGCCACCATCCTAAACCTAAAATCCTGCTGATTCCTTAGATTTTCCGCCCTGCAAAGTTGGATGGCATTCAGGGGTTTCATCCTCTCTGCATGCTTGGGGTCTTCACGAGAGGTATCCTGGGCCGAGCCTGGACATAACCTTCATCCTTCGGAGGGTGTTCAGGGGTCTGAAACGGCTCTAGGGCTGAAGGTCCTTAGGGGGGCTTCGAGGGTTTAGGGTTTAGGGTTTAGGGTTACCGTCTTAGGGGGTTTAAGGTGTAGGTCTCCTGTTTTGGGGTTCGCCCGCCTGCATGCCTGGCGCGGGCTGCCTGAATCAACGGGCTGCCAACGATATGGTCCCCAACTTCGGGGCTGAGGGTTTAGGGTTCAGGGTTTAGGGTTTAGGGTTTAGGGTTTGGGGTTTGTGGTTTAATTAGGGTTTAGGGTTCAGGGCGCCTTTATCCTTCAGGGTACCCCAAAAGGGCTAAACCCTGAACCCTAGGCCCTAAACCTTAATCCATGGACCATGCCACAAGAGAGCAACTGGCCATAGGCGGGATTGAGCTTTAGGGTTTACAGGGTTTAGAGTACTTAATACTACTAATTGCTAATACGGGCACTTGGAATAATCATCGGAACAGGCATGGACATGAACAAACTCTTTCCCTGAGGGCCCCGGCGTGGCGGGGCTGGCTTTCTTGGGGATGACGCTGCCCAGGCTCGGCGCAGACGCCTGTGGCGCAGGAGGGTGGGTTTAGGGTAGGGATGGAGTTTTGGATGAGTTTAGGGTTTAGTACTGTTCTCTCGCAAACTTTTCTGATGGTTTGGAGAACCACCATTGGATCACATGCGCCGTTTTTTTGCTTCAGCGCGAGATGCGCGGATGGTCAACGTCAGGGCTGGCAGCTTGCTGCTTTACAAATACTTGGCTGCACTTAGGAGGGTAGCCAGAAATTAAATTTTTAGCTGCCTTACTAGGAAATCCAATAAACCCAAAAGAGGCTAAGGATCTAAAGTTACAGTAAAGCACCACAAAGAATAGTCCTTCAAAGAGTTATTTACAGGGGGATGTCGGGTACCACTACGCGTGTCAGACGCTCAGCTAAGGGTACCATGACAGCCCAGCTTGGGGGTTTAGGGTTTAGGGTTTAGGGAGGGTTTAGGGTTTAGGGTTTAGGTTTAGGGTTTAGGGTTTAGGGTTTAGGGTTTAGGGTTTAGGGTTTAGGGTTTAGGGTTTAGGGTTTAGGGTTTAGGGTTTAGGGTTTAGGGTTTAGGGTTTAGGGGGGGAGTACGACGCAGCAAGCACACGGCCTTCGACGAGGCGGTTTCGGCCAGCTTCGCTTCTGCCTGGCCAGACTCGCTGTGTTTCACCGTACTTTAGGGTTTAGGGTTTAGGGCTTAGGGAAGTTTAGGGTTTAGGGTTTTTAGACATACGGCCTGTAATCTATACACATATACACCCACTTCCTTAAAGCATCATGTCTGCCACATATAATTACACATATACACTCACATCCTTCTGAAACATCATTTCTGCTACAAACCAACCTTGCCGCGTCCAGCCTTCTTCGCCTCGTCCTCTTCGGCATCCTCATCTCCACCACTCATCTCAACAACCTGCCAAGTTGCTCGGCAATCTCTGAACCCTGCCAACCTGCACGCCCTATAAACTTACTAGGGGTTTACGAAAATAAGGGTTTCCCCCAATATAGTCCCCAAATAGTGGGATTCCCTGATGATGAGGACCCCAATAAGGTACCCCGAATTTGGGAAACTCCCACTATAAAGACCCTAGAAACCCGATAGAGCCTGTAACGCCTGAACCCTACAAGCCCTAAACTACCAGTCCCACTGCCACGAAACTCGAGCTTTCACTTTGGGGCTTCCGAAATGAGGGGCACCTCTTGGGGTGACCCTAAACCCTAAACCCTAAAGCCCTGAAGCCCTAAAGCCGTAAAGCCGTAAAGCCGTAAAGCCCCAAAGCCCCAAAGCCCCAAAACCCTACAGCCCTAAAGCCTAAAGCCTAAACGAAACCAGGGGCCCCCCATTTTTCGTGTGCCCCCACTTCGGAACTTCAATGAAACTGCAAAGGGCGCCTTGGGCGCGCCGCCCTCCTCTGAGGAGAAGACGGCCCGAAGCTCGTCCTTAGGGGCTTTAGGGGCTTTAGGGGTTTTAGGGGTTTAGGGTTGTTGGGGTTTTAGGGGTTTGGGGGTTTAGGGTTGTAGGGGTTTTAGGGGTTCTAGGGTTTCAGGGTTTTTGGGTTGTAGGGGTTGTAGGGGTTTGGGGGGTTTAGGGTTGTTGGGGTTCTAGGGTTTTTAGGGCATTAGGGGTTTCGGGTTGAAGGGGTTCTAGGGTTTTAGGGCTTTAGGGGGTTTTTTGGGGCTTTAGAGTGAAGGGTTCCGGATGTAGGGCTTAGGAGGGACTGGAACTGACACCGGTGGAAAGCTTCGACAGGGAAAAACCGCCTTCTATCCCCCGGAAATAAAGACCCTGTGACAAAATAAGTATACGTATGTATATGAACCCTCGGCAGCACGAGATGGGGCATAACATCCCCTGCTTCCCTACTAAGAACCAGTATGCAATTTTCTTAAGAACCCCAAACAAGAAAAAGACCATAATCCCTTTATGACCCTTACAGGAACGAGTATTTTCTACTGTGGGGGGGGGGGTTCTTAAGCAAACCCTAAACCCTAAATCCTAAATCCTGAACCCTAAACCCTAAACCCTAAACTCTAAACCCTAAACCCTAAACCCCAAACCCTAAACCCTAGTAGAAGGATTCCTGGATTCTTTGTCTCAGCCCCCCAAGGGCCCTGGCAGCCTGCGGTCCCGTTGCCATGCGAGCGGACAGCGAGTCCCACCTCAAGAGCTCGACACAAAGGTTTAGGGTTTAGGGTTTAGGGTTAGGATTCAGGACCTAAGTCCAGGATGCCTTGTGCCAAGACGTCTGAACCTGAAACCGCGGACTCTACTGTGTGCTTCCGAAGGAGGAGGTGCGACCTGTGTGGTTTATTGTTGAGGTTTTAGGATCAAGGGTTTAGGGTTTAGGGCTTAGGGTTTAGGGGCTAGTGGCATGCGGCGCGTGTGAGACCCCATTGGTGGCCAGTCCATCCCTGCGTTTGTAGACGCGAGGAGTGGCGGCTGGTGCGCCAAGACTTGGTTTGACTGGCAGGTTGATCTTCAATCAGACCCGGAAGCCAAAAGTGGCATGTGGAGCCACGCTTTGCCTGTCACCTTCGGCGAAAGGCTTGTAGGACAGGCAGTGGGTAATTCTCTAAATGAAGATCCCTGAATTGGGGTCCCCTATAAAGCACGGCACTCTTAAAACAAGGACCCCCCGAAGGGGGCACCCTAGTTTAGAGAACTACCCAACAGCGCTCCGCGAATGTGTCCGATGCACGTCGCTTTGCCGGGTGAAGAGCGGCGCAAGTCTGCAGCTATGTGGTGGCCTCGGCGACATGTAGGCGCATGGGCTTCAAGCACGTCTCATGGTGCTTTTGTACTTTGCTGCGAAGTGGTGAACGACAGCCGTCTGAGTAATCGTGGCATATTTACGAACTGACTGGTGCTAGCAGTAGCTTAGTTCACGGCAGGCTTGCAGAGAGAGACCACGAATCTGAGAAGCCTGGGCCCGGCTTTGCCCGACAGTCTCGACTCACGCTTCGACTCGTTCAAGGTAAGGCAGCTGAGGCGGGCACGACGGCCGAGTGCAGGGCGTCCCTGGGGCCTCACGACGCACACATCTGAGTCTCAAGCCTGAGAAGGACACCAAATTCAATGCAATGACAGCTCATGGCAGCACATGGCCACATGGCCTGGTGCGGCCATGGGTAAATGGATCCTGCATGGCGTCCTGGGAATCTTCAGAGCAAAGGCATGCGGAGAGATGAGCCCATGTGCGGCGGTCAAGGCATTCTGCCTCAGGCAAGCGAAGCTG
>CAJNDS010000002.1:1833937-1879089 GCA_905221605.1 Symbiodinium natans
GCTGGCCGCGCTTACGTGTGCCCTGCCGCACGCTCCGTCAACATACGCAAACGAAACAACAGCATACACCGTAGAACTCTAAACCAGAACCCTAAACCCGAAACCCGAAACCCTAAACCCTAAACCCTAAACCCCAAACCCCAAACCCTAAACCCTATTCTTCTTAACCTGCCGGCCTCTGGATCAATCTCACAAAGCGCTGCTCAGGCAGCCATGCGCTGGCTGCACTTCGTTTGGACCCATTGAATCATTGGAGTTCGAGACAACTGGGGTTTAGGGTTTAGGGTTTAGGGTTGAGGGTTGAGGGTTTAGGGAAGCCTTTATCAGCTAAGGTGGATTTGGGTGTCCTGTAAAAAGTTCTGCGGGCTATATCAAGGGTTACATACTTACGTAGGGACTATCTAGCGACCAAAGAATTTTGCATATTTTGCAGATCAACCCAGTACGCTGTTCCTCCATGCTTCGCCCTCCGCGCGTCATGCAGATATATGTATACATGTATACATAAACCCCAAACCCAAAACCTCAAAACCCAAAACCTCGAAACCCTAAACCCTAAACCCTAAACCCTAAACCCTAAACCCTCAACCCTAAACCCTAAACCCTAAACCCTAAACCCTAAACCCTAAACCCTAAACCCTTATCCTGGGATTGTGCTCGAACGAGGTGGGGGGTTACTCCGTTGGATCCGCTTTGCTGTACGCAGCTTTGCGCCTCGCCCTTGAGCCTCGCCCTTGTGCACCGGGTTTAGGGTTTAGGGTTTAGGGTTTAGGGTTTAGGGTTTAGGGTTTAGGGTTTAGGGTTTAGGGTTCAGGGTTCAGGGTTTAGGGTTGAGAGTTTAGGGTTTAGGGTTCAGGGTTCAGGCTTTAGGGCTTAGGGTTTAGTGGCTCTTGTCACTGCTCCGTGTTTGGGTGGGCTTAGGATTTAGAGTCTGTGGGCTTAGGGTTTAGGGTTCAGGGCTTAGGGATTTAGGGTTTAGGGTTCGCCAAGAATGAGTTCCATGCAGCGTGGGAAGACTTTGTCTATGCGCGGTTGCAACAGCTGAAGCCTTCTTTGTAGGGTTCATAAGGGAGGGGGGCTGAAGCTTAGGGAGCCGCAGGGCCGTAGGGAGTAGCAGGGAGTATTAGGGAACCTTGGGTTCTATACTGAACCCTAAACCCTAAACCCTAAACCCCTAAACCCCTAAACCCCTAAACCCCTAAACCCCTAAACCCCTAAACCCCTAAACCCCTAAACCCCTAAACCCTAAACCCTAAACCCTAAACCCTAAACCCTAAACCCTAAACCCTAAACCCTACACCCTACACCCTAAACCCTAAACCCTAAACCCCTAAACCCTAAACCCTAAACCCCCTCCCTTAGGAACCTTACAACTCTTAAGTGCCGGGGCCGCGGCTGCGCTGCATCCGGGCGGACTTTCTTCAGAACCTGCGAGGCTCCCGTGGTGCGACGCACGGCCTACACCCTAAACCCCTACAATAGCCCTAAGCCCTAAGCCCGAAGCCCGAAGCCCCAAACCCTAAACCCTAAACCCTAAACCCTAAACCCTAAACCCTAAACCCTAAACCCTAAACCCTAAACCCTAAACCCTAAACCCTAAACCCTAAACCCTAAACCCTAAACCGCAGAGCCTCAAGGGCCAAGTCGAAGAGCGACTTGTCGATCACTTCGTTAAGCAATCTGTCGGCAGCAAGGTCTTGTACTGGCAGTTCTCCAACTTACAGTAAGGTCCCTTTTGAAAGGGTCTAGGATTTAGGGTTTAGGGTTTAGGGTTTAGGGTCTAGGGTCCTTTTCATGATAAGCTACCCGTACTACATAGGGACCCACAAGGGGGCCTAATTTTAGAGAGCTACGGCTTTGCAAGTGTCACAGGAGCACATTGAGCGGAGCGCACCTATCAAGCGCCTCGACTGTCTGCCGTTGATGATGGCGGTAGATCTTCCGCGCAGTCTCAGCGCCAAGGCACGGTTTAGGGTTTAGGGTGTAGGGTTTAGGGTTTAAGGTTTAGGGTCTAGGGTTCAGGGTTTAGGGGTTCATTCTCAGCAGCAGTAGCATTGATGGGCAGCCTCGCAGCTGATGCAGCTTCCCGTGCTTAGGCAGCCGGCCACCGCTTCGATTCCTTTGGGTGGCTTCCTTGGTGCAGTGGGCAGCAAATGGCACCGAAACAAGCAAAAAATCAACCCTAAACAGGCCCCAGACCCTAAACCCGAAACACTAAGCCCTCAAGCCTAAACCCTCATCCCCCCCTTAACTGAAAAGCAGCAAAGGCCACGCAAAACCCTAAACCCTAAACCCTAAACCCCCAAGCCCCAAGCCCCAAGCCCCAAGCCCTAAACCCTAAACCCTAAACCCTAAACCCTAAACCCCAGCTCCTAAGGCCCACGCTCCGCCAACTCCGCTGAGGGTTGCCGCGATTGCTGCGTCCATCGCCTGGCAGCTTCAAAGATCGGGGCGCTTCCGAAAATCGGGGTTTAGGGTTTTGGGTTCAGGGTTTAGGGTTTAGGATTTAGGGTTTAGGGTTCCACAAGTAAGGATTCTACTCTTTTTGGGTATAGTAAGGGTGCCCCTCTTGAGGGAAATACCCAGATTGCAGCCCAGAGGGGAAGATTGAGAAGTCACAGGGTTTTAGGGCTTCAGGGTTTCAGGGTTTGGGGGGTTTTATAGATGTTTTATCGGATCTTGTATGGTTTCAGGGTTTTAAGGTTTCAGGGTTTTAGGGGGGTTTATAGGGCTTTCGGGGTTTTTTGGTTTTAGGGTTTTAGGGGTGGTTTTTCGGGTTTTGGGGTTTTAGGGGGGTGTAGGGGGTTTTAGGGTTTTAGGGTTTTGGGGTTTTTGTGTTTTTGGGTTTTAGGGGGTTTTACAGGGTTTCTTGGGGGCTTTGCGGGGTTTCAAGGGGGTTTTACGATGTTAAGGTGCTTTAGGGTGTTAGGGGGATTTAGGGTTTCAGGGTTTTAGGGTGTAGGGTTCAGGGTTGTTACCCTGTTATCTGAGCAATACAATATCCCCAGCCTTTGGGCGGAACTGCTGGAAGTTGGAAGTCTGGCGTTTGGGAACTCTGGGTCCAGGGCAGCCCCAAACCCTCACCCTCTAACCCTAAACCCTAAACCTCTAAACCCTAAACCCTAAACCCTAAACCCTAAACCCTAAACTTGTGACGGGCGCGGGTCATGTACAGACTGAAAATCATGAAATAATAAAATAGAGAAATGCTTGCGAGAAAACTGAGAGAACAATTGCGAGAAAATTGCAAGCAGTTTCCGACCAGTAGATAGAACATTGTAAGGAATCTGCAGGAAATTAGCCGGAATTTTGTGAGGAAATTGTGAGAAAATTGAGCGTTTCAGGCTCTTGTGCAATCGTTCTCTAAATTCTCGCTAATTTCTCTTTGATTTCTTGCTTATTTCTCGCTAAGTTCTTGCTAATTTCTTGCTATTTCCCTCGGAAAACCATCGAACCCGAGAAAACAAGAGATTTTGGGACTAGACGGATCTTAGTGGGAGATTTGCAAGAAAATAGTGAGAAATTAGCAAGAATGTAGAGAGAAAATTGCGAAATTAGAGGAGGCATCGTATAGATTTGGAGGGAAGCACGGGGTGGCCATAGCCGCTCACAAAAAAATCACTAACAAATCACTAGCCGAAAGGACAAGATCACAAATCTGCTTGCAAAACAAATGCTAACAAACTACTAATTAAGTCCTAGGATGCGCCCCCAGTCTGTACATGGAATGAACGTCACAACCCTAAACCCTAAACCCTAAACCCTAAACCCTAAACCCTAACCCCCCACCCCACCTTAAAACCGTAACCACGCCCACCCCAAACCGCAACCCTAAACCCTAAACCCTAAACCCAAAACCCAAAACCCAAAACCCTAAACCCTAAGCCCCCCAGCAGCTCCTGTCATTCTAGGGTCCCGCACAGGACGCTGCTCTCCAGCAGCTCGGGTGGCAAGTCCTGCATTCAGCACCCTTTTTCGGGTACCTGGTTATAGCGTTTATAGGGTTTAGGGTTTATGGAGTTTAGGGTTTAGGGTTTAGGGTTTAGGGTTTAGGGCTTAGGGTTTAGGGTTTAGGGTTCAGGGTTTAGGGTTTAAGGGCTTAGGGTTTAGGGCTTCGCGCTCTCGAGGCACACGACTGCGACGGTTTCTTGTGTAGGAAACGGCAACATCACACAGGCATGCAGCACCGTCACCTTGGGAGAATTTTGGGTCCTGACATATTCCCTTAAAGGGTCATGCAATGTAGGGGGTAAACGGGTTTAGGGTTTAGGGTTTAGGGATTACGGCACCTCATTCCCAAATTCCCTACTAAGAAACACGAAGACACGAAGATAAGCATGGAACCGGCCTCCAGATCAGCTTCGCTTGCCTAGGCCGAACTCGCTCCCGCCAGAATTGGTTCAAGCTGCCCTAAACCCTAAACCCTAGCCCTAAACCCTAAACCCTAAACCCCAAACCCGCAACCCAGGCATCTCCAGCCAGAGAGGTTTGGCACTGCATGCAACATGAACTGATGCTACTGCACTGCCAACCGTGACCAGAAGATACCCCTAAGGCCCCCTCCGGATCATCTTTCCAATCCTGCGCAGCTTGCAAGAGGAGCTTCGAGAAGTCTGTCATTCAACGCCACATTGAACAGGCAGGAACGGGGCGAATCTCAGCTGGTACCTGCCTAATCCCTAAACCCTAAACCCTAAACCCTAAGCCCTAAGCCCTCAGCCCTAAGCCCTAAGCCCTCAGCCCTAAGCCCTAAGCCCTAACCCTAAATGGTATAGACTCAAGGGATCTCAATCTTCGCACCCGCAGTCCTCTGCTACAGGAACTTCGATGTCGTCCTCTGGTCTCAGAACGAACTGCGTGGGTGCCTGCCCAGCTCACAGCGGGGCACCACATACCCTAAACCCCAAACCCTGAACCCTAAACCCCAAACCCTAACCCTGAACCCTATACCCTGAACCCCAAACCCTGAACACTAAACCCTGAACCCTAACTTTCTCGCGCGGGCTTGTCAGCACAAGCCAACCTCAAAGTTGACACACCCTGTCCTCCGGTAGCATATTAAAGCAAAACGCTCTAAACCCCAAAACATCCTGCAAACCCCTATAAATACCCTGTTCAACCCCTATGAACCCTTTGAAACCTGTAAACCCCCTAAAGCATTCTTAACCCAATCCGCCAGTGCGTCTACTGGGAGGCCAAGTAGCGTCTCCGTTTCTCCTCTTTCTCTGGGTTTAGGGTTTAGGGTTTAGGGTTTAGGGTTTAGGGTTTAGGGTTTAGGGTTTAGGGTTTAGGGTTTAGGGTTTAGGGTTTAGTCTTCCCTCTTTTCCTGGGTTCGCCACCTTGTAGCCACCGTTTGGTGGCGCCACGGGCGCCGGCACGGGCGCCGGCACAGGCGCCTGCTGCGGCGGAGCTGCTAGCTGGGTTCGAACCTCAAGCTTAGACCCTAAACCCTAAACCCTTTAGTAAACCCGAAACCCTAAACCCTGAACCCTAAACCCTAAACCCTAAGTAACCCCTCCTCCCCCCCACCCCCAAAGTAAAACCCCACCAAATCCTGAACCCAAATGAGCCAGCTTGTAGGTGCTCCATGTCTGGTGGCCTGCTGGAAAGAGTTTGGCACTGGCCTTGGAAAATTTCTTCATGGCCACGAGGGTTTAGGGTTTAGGGTTTAGGGTTTAGGGTTTAGGGTTTAGGGTTTAGGATTTAGGGTTCCGGGGGGGGGGGGGGGGGGGGTTAGAGGTTTGGGGCCTGCTGTTGTGTCAACCGCTTTCTCCGGCGGCATCCCGTCGTTCGAGTTTCGATCGTGGTTCGCTTGGTTCTGCTTGGGGCGATGATCCATTTAGGGTTCAGGGTTTAGGGTTTAGGGTTTAGGGTTTAGGGTTTAGGGTTTAGGGTTTAGGGTTTAGGGTTTAGGGTTTAGGGTTTAGGGTTTAGGGTTTAGGGTTTGGGGCGATGATCCATGCCTAGTAGCCCAGTAGCCATACTATAATAAGGGCACCCTTTTGGGGTTGGTTACTTTACAAGGAACCTTAAACCCCTAAAAAAGGGGAAAAGGGTACCACTGTGCGACCAAGCATTGCAACGCTGACTACTTGGGATGTTCTCCCTTGTACTAACAGTCATTGATAGGGATTATAAGAGGGGTACTATCATCCCTATCAAGGACTGTTAGTATAAGGGGGAACATCTCAACTGACTAGGGCAAAAACTTCGCGGATGTCATCTGACAATGCTGAGCGCAGGTGGGCCCCTGATCCTACGAGGGCCGAACCGCAAACCTGAGACTGCGGTTAGCACTCCTACTTCTGAGGGCGGTTTGCCCTAATCCCTGAACCCTAAACCCTTAACCCTAAACCCTTAACCCTAAACCCTTAACCCTAAACCCGAAACCCTGAACCCTAAACCCTAAACCCTGCAGGGAAGACAGGTGGTAGCAGGTCGGTTGGGTCTACGGGATCACGCAATGCAAACGGGCTTCACACAGGACTGCAGTGCAGCTTGGGGTTTAGGGTTCAACCCTAGACTCCCGGAGCTCCTCCACCCGCAGCAGCCTTCAACTCTCGCTGAGAGCCCCCGCAATTGTCCGGAATAGGACCCAGGGACTTGCGCGAATCCTGCACGTTCCAAACGGCCGGTTCTCTTAATTCTCTGTAGGGGTTGTACCTTGGACCCCGAAGGTTGTACCCGTGGGTTTTGGGGACCCTGTTAGAAGGTCCTTAAGGTAGTAGAAGGGCCATATTAGGAGTATGGTGCAACCTTAGAAGTTCAAGTCATACTTTCTTGAAATTCTGACCCTAGGTTTTTTTGGGCACCCTACACATGAGGGCCGGGCCCGTAGCATAGTTGGCAGACACACCAAAAATTAGAAACTTCCACTTGTGTGCCATGTCCTGCACCTGCCTCAAGCTCCAGTAGTACTGGCAAGGGGGCCGATCTCAATACACCCTAAACCCCAAGCCCTCTAAACCCAAAATCCCTAAACCTTAAACCCCAAACCCCTCAACCCCTAAACCCCCCCATCCTAAACCCCAGACCCCAACCCTCTAAACCCCGGAACCCTAAACCCCCTAAACCCTAAACCCCATAGTCTTTGGTCCTGGCACAGGTCGCGCGAATCCCTGAGGCGCTTGCGGGAAGGCAGGCCTGTAAAATGGAGAGGCGATGCGCACCGATTGTAGGTTTAGGGTTTAGGGTTTAGGGTTTAGGGTTTAGGGTTTAGGGTTTAGGGTTTAGGGTTTAGGGTTTAGGGTTTAGGGTTTAGGGTTTAGGGTTTAGGGTTTAGGGTTTAGGCCACCCGGCGCAAGTTTGGGGGCCAAGATCTTCGGGCTTTGGGGCTGAGGACTTACTGTATCGTCTTCTTGCTTGATGAACTTAGCGTCTGAAGCTGCCAGGCTGTGCTGCATTCTAGTTGCAGGAGAGTTGGTGCGTCCGCATGCCCAGTCGCAACTTCGACCCTAAACCCTAAACCCTAAACCCTAAACCCTAAACCCTAAACCCTAAACCCTAAACCCTAAACCCTAAACCCTAAACCCTAAACCCTCAACTCCACAGTTGAACTCAGAAGGCCTAGGCCGCGGCCGAAAGCTGATGGCTCCTCATCAAAGGCTCCACATCTTTGACATCATGGGATGCTTCTGGGCCTGTTTTAGGGTTTGGGTTTAGGGTTTGGGGTTTAGGGATCCTTTGTTCAGAAGAACATCGCGCGAAAAAGGGCCTCATTTCGGACAATCCCCCGCCAACCCCCCCCCCCCCCCCCCACTGTAGCCGGATATTTCCTGTAACTATCCTCTAACAGCCCCCCACTCACGACAAAGCTAAAATGACCTGCCAAAGACCTTGGTTTTCCCACCTCGGGCTTGAAGCTTTGCGGCTTGTGGGAAGAAGTGAAGGATGTTGAGATTTCGTTTGCTGACCAGGCCCTTATCCCTCCAGCACACTGCCGTCAGGCTCAGACGAAACTTCGTAACCCTAAACCCTAAACAAGAAAACCCAGTCAAGCATCGGGGGTGGGACGCTTTGGCAAGTTAAGGCTCCCGATGGTTTCCCAGTGAGTCGGCTTCCTTCCCTTAACTCTAAACCTCAACCTTCCTGAGCCTAAGCCCGAACCCTAAATCCCTCAAACCCCCAAACTCCCCCACCCGCGCCCCCTGAACCGCAAGCCCTCGATCAGCCCCTGAGCTCTTCCCCTCCCCCTTAACACCTGACCCTCAATCCCCCTGATGCCATCAGCCCTCAACCCCAGAACCCTGAAACCCCTAAAGCCCCTAAAGCCCCTAAAGCCCCTAAACCCTAAACCCCAAACCCTAAACCCAAAACCCTAAACCCAAAACCCTAAAACCTAAACCCTAAACCCTAAAGCCACTCAACCTCAAAGCCCTCAACCCAAACTCCGAAAGCCCAAACCCAAAAACCCTGAACTCCTAAAACCCTAAATGAGCCCTAAACCCCAAACCCCCTAAACCCTCAATCCCCAAAACCCACCAAAAACCCACCAAAAACCACCTAAACCCTCCAAAACCGTAAACCCCCCCTAGAGCCTCTAAAGCCCCTAAAGCCCCCAAAACCACCAAAACCCCCAAAACCACCAAAACTCCTGAAACCCTTAAAACCCTTAAGGCCCTAAATCAGCCCTAAAGCCCCTAAAGCCCCTAAAGCCCCTAAAGCCCCTAAAGCCCCTAAAGCCCCTAAAGCCCTAAAGCCCCTAAAACCCCCAAAACCCCTGAACCCTTCAAACCCTTAAAGCCCTAAATCAGCCCTAAATCAGCCGTAAAGCCCCTAAAGCCCCTAAAGCCCCTAAAGCCCCTAAAGCCCCTAAAGCCCCTAAAGCCCCTAAAGCCCCTAAAGCCCCTAAACCCTAAACACAAAACCCAAAACCCGAAACCCGAAACCCTAAAGACCTAAAACCTCCTTCCATGAGCTCCTCCGCCAGGAAGGATCGGAGTGCCCCCAGGAAAGGATGGAGCTCCTGGTTTAGGGTTTAGGGTTCAGGGTTCAGGGTTTAGGGTTTAGGGTTCAGGGTTCAGGGTTTAGGGTTAGGGGTTTCGGGGGTCTAGGGTTTAGGGGTTTGGGTTCGGTTTTGGGGGGGTTTAGGGTTTAGGGGGTTGGGGTTCAGGGGATTAGGGGGTTCAGGAGTTAAAGGAATTTAGGGGGTTCAGGCTTCTTTTTTTGCGGGTGTTGTCGTTTGACTTGGAGTATGGGTCAGGGTTTGGGGCTTCTAGTCTAGGGTTTAAGCTTCGTCTCGCCAAAACAATGGTAGAATATTGTCGGAAGGGGATTTGGGTTACGCTTTAAAATTTAGGAGTCTGGGGGGCTGCTGCTCTGGCGGTTCGTTTAGGGTCTAAAGCTTAGAGCTTAGGGCTGAAGGGTGAGGGATTAGGGTTTAGGGTTTTTTCTTTTTAAACTGGAATGGGTTTAGGGTTTAGGACGTAGGGTCTAGGGTCTAGGGTTTAGGGTTTAGGGTTTGGGGTCTAGGGTCTAGAGTCTAGGGTCTAGGGTCTAGGGTTTAGGGTTTAGGGTTTAGGGTTTATAGGGCAAACGCCCGGCCCTACACCCCCTATCCCCGAAACCATATATGCCCCATATGCCCTATATGCCCTACATGCCCTAAATGACCTAAATGACCTAAATGCCCTAAATGCCCTAAATGCCCTGAATGCCCTGAATGCCCTAAATGCCCTAAATGCCCCTAAACCCTAGATGAACCGAAACCCTAGATGCCGTAAATGCCCTACACCCTGCACCCTAAACCCTGAACCCCTAAACCCTACACCTTGAACGAACTGAACCCTAGCTGCCCTAAATGCCCTGAATGCCGCCAACCCCCCCCCCCCCCACCCCCCCGCTACCTGGAGGTTCATGATGGCACTTCGTAACTACCCAATGATGACAGTTCTTATACCCCAATTAAAACCCTACTAGGGTACTTAAGGGGCGTATATGTACCCCAAACCCCAAACCCCAAACCCCAAACCCCAAACCCTAAACCCTAAACCCTAAACCCCAAACCCTAACCCCTAACCCCTAAACCCTAAGCCCCAAACCCCTAAACACTAAACCTTAAACCCTAAGTACCCTGAACCTCCAAGTAGGGCTTCTCCTAGCTGTGGTCGGCCCACCGGAAGGCCTGCTTGCCTTCGGAGCTCCACTTTGCTTGAGGTTCAGGGGCTTCACGGTATGAAGGTGTATGGTATCCCTAAACCCTAAACCCTAAACCCTAAACCCTGAACCCTAAACCCTAAACCCTAAACCCTAAACCCTGAACCCTGAACCCTGAACCCTGAACCCTGAACCCTGAACCCTGAACCCTGAACCCTGAACCCTGAACCCTTAGCCTTGAAGGTCTTAAGGGTATCTGGGGTAGTCAACCTTATGGCGTTCTTAAGGGAGGGGGGTTCATGGGGGGTAGGTACCCGGGGAACGTTAGGGAAGCTTAGGGAGCCTTAGGGAGAGTATTCGGGAACCTTGGGATATACACACCCCCTTGAACCCTAAACCCTAAACCCTAAACCCGAAACCCTAGCAGTCTGAGCTCGGAGCATGGCTGGACCTGCAAGCGCAGAACAAGAACCACCACAGCGCCAACCATGGGTTTAGGGTTTAGGGTTTAGGGTTCAGGGTTTAGGGTTTAGGGTTTAGGGTTTAGGGCTTAGGGCTTAGGGTTTGGGGTTGCCCTTCGAGCCCTTGGAAAAAACATTCGATACGTAAAACTACCCGCCCTTCTGGAATGCCTCTGCCTGTCGACAGCAGACCTAAAAGGAACGCGGTCTGCGAAAAAGCTGGATTTTCTCCCATCCACAGGAGCAATGAGCGCGGAGGTGTGGATTAGAGGGTTCTTAAGGGGGGCTCAAAGGGGGTGTGCATCCCAAAACTCCCCAATGCCCCCCCACTACTCCCGAAGGCTCCCTGAGCTTCCCTAAGGTTCCCTAGGTACCTACCCCCCATGAACCCCCCCCTCCCTTAAGAACCCTATAACTACTAATTACTTAAGAACCCCGAAAAAAACTCAAATTAAAATTACATTCTTCCTAATTAAGGGCAATATAGGGAGTACTATGTTTTTTCTTTTGGGGTTCGTAAGCAAATAGTAGACAAGTGGAGCTATGTACACAGCATGCGCAGCTGCAGTGAAACTTCTGCGGCGGCGGTTATGCGCGCCACGGGTGCAACGTGGCATTCGCTCACGGAAGCCCTCTCAGCTGCGGAACGAGGTTCCTGGCAAAACCAGGGGTTTAGGGTTTAGGGTTTAGGTTTAGGGTTTAGGGTTTAGGGTTTAGGGTTTAGGGTTTAGGGTTTTAGGGTTTTAGGGTTTTAGGGTTTTAGGGTTCAGGGTTTAGGGATTTGGGTTTTGGGTAGTTGCACGGTGCCTTAGTATGGGCCCTTCAATGGTGACCCCTTAGATACAACTAACCCAACTGGTACACCCTATGCCTATATAACCCAAAAAGCCATACTTCGGGATCCTCTCAAGAAGGTAAGGGACTATATTAAGGGACCATGTAGCTACCCCTGAGCCCTAAACCCTAAACCCTAAACCCGAAACCCTAAACCCTCTATTCCCCTTAAAAATTGGCAACCAAACCCTCCAACTCGCAGCCCGAAAGAAGCCTGCCTGGAAACCTCCATCCTCCGCTGCTTCACAAGCTCCTCCCTGGCAATCCTCGTCCTGGCAGCATGGAGGAGTCCAAGTAACCCTAAACCCTAAACCCTAAACCCTAAACCCTAAACCCTAAACCCTAAACCCTAAACCCTAAACCCTAAACCCTAAACCCTAAACCCTAAACCCTAAACCCTAAACCCTCACATGGCAGCCACTACGGACCGCAGCTCTTTAAACACATGTTCCTGGCGACGCACCTGAGGTCCGAGGTTTGCCGAAGCTGACATGTTGCCTTGGAGCCTTGGGGCCTTGTGGCTTTTAGGTTTAGGGTTTAGGGTTTAGGGTTTAGGGTTTAGGGTTTAGGGTTTAGGGTTTAGGGTTTTATAGGGTGTAGGGTATAGAAAAAACTGCCCTGAGGCCTTGCTGGGGCCTCATTTTTCGGCTTTGCAAGAATGAGCCTTACTTCTCCAATAACCAAGGGAAAAAAAGGTTAAACTTTATTATTCCTACTAAAGAAGGAAACCCAAAAAGTTTAAAGTTCAGCTGTTGGAGAAGTAAGGAGCAGCGGACGATGCGCAGTCAGGGCAACGTTCGGCCACGGCCTGTCAGGACATGTAGATGACCAAGAGCAGCGCTCCCAGGAATATGGCCCAAACCTCGATGGCAAGACTTTAGGGTTTAGGGTTTAGGGTTTAGGGTTTAGGGTTTAGGGTTTAGGGTTTAGGGTGTTGATATTCCATTCAGCTTCATATGTAAAGCCATGGAAAATGTGTTTAAGGTCCTGTGGAGTCCCTAAACCCTAAACCCTAAACCCTAATTCTACCAAAGCAGAACAGATTATTCCTAAGGAGAACGAGACCGAAGTCTCTAGCCGCGACAGCAGTCTTTGAGACAAGTCGCGCCCAGGATGTACTTGCAGTATCACCAGCACTCCTGCTCAAGGTTTAGGGTTTAGGGTTTAAGGGTTTAAGGGTTTAAGGGTTTAAGGGTTTAAGGGTTTAAGGGTTTAAGGGTTTAGGGGTTTAAGGGTTTAAGGGTTTAAGGGTTTAAGGGTTTAAGGGTTTAAGGGTTTAAGGGTTTAAGGGTTTAAGGGTCACCAGCACTCCTGCTCAAGGTTTAGGGTTTAGGGTTTAGGGTTTAAGGGTTTAAGGGTTTAAGGGTTTAAGGGTTTAAGGGTTTAAGGGTTTAAGGGTTTAAGGGTTTAAGGGTTTAAGGGTTTAAGGGTTTAAGGGTTTAAGGGTTTAAAGGTTTAAGGGTTTAAGGGTTTAAGGGTTTAAGGGTTTAAGGGTTTAAGGGTTTAAGGGTTTAAGGGTTTAAGGGTTTAAGGGTTTAAGGGTTTAAGGGTCTAAGGGTCTAAGGGTTTAAGGGTCTAAGGATTTAAGGGTTTAAGGGTTTAAGGGTCTAAGGGTTTAAGGGTTTAAGGGTTTGAGGTTTAGGGGCCCGGGTTTCAAAGACTCATTGGAGTGTTGTCCAGGGTCGGCCATCTCGAAAGCAGAAAACGTGCAGTGCTCCTCCATGCAATTGGCATCTGGGCCCGTATCTTTTGTCAGATGCCTCATCTCCGCAGGCATGTCAATTTCTGATGTTGCTGCATGACTTCCGACTGTTAGGGTTTAGGATCTAGGGTTTAGGGTTTAGGGTTTCCGACTTGCTACGTGACGAATTCTGCAGTGCACTGGGAAGATCACATCTTGGGAGAAGAGGGGAAGTTGCAATGCTAGACCCAGGAGTAACCTAGGAATAAAGAGGGTGCCCTTTTTGGTTTTAAGGGGATTACATAGGAACTCCAACCCTAAAAAAGGAAATAAGGGCTTACTCCGGGTCCTAGAATGTGTGTTGCATCGTGCTCAACTGAACTTCTTCGCTCAAGCCGGGCTTTGGTCGATTGGCTTCGAACGAATGCCCCGACACCTGCTGTTGCCTGGGCTTGTGGCTGTTGGCTGCTGCAGTTCTTCTGATGCTCGTGGCAATGATGCATGCGACCTAAAACAGGGGCCTTGATCATTTCAATAGGTTTTTTTTTTTTTTTGGGGGGGGGGGAGGGGTAATAATAGTATAATTTTGTTCCGACATCCATAGTACTCAGTAGCTGGTTTGTCAACATCCGTCGCTCTCTGCGGAGCAGCGAGCATCACACGTGGTAGACCAGTAGCCGTATTCTCACAAGGGCACCCTTTTGGGGTTGGTTGCTTTATAAGGGCACCTTGAACCAAAAAGGTACCACTGGGCTACCAAGTAACCTTAAACAACCCTAAGCCCTAAGCCCTAAGCCCTAAGCCCTAAGCCCTAAACCCTAAACCCTAAACCCTAAACCCTAAACCCTAAACCCTAAACCCTAAACCCTAAACCCTAAACCCTAAACCCTAAATCGCAAAACGCAAGCAGGAAGTGAGTTGCTGGCTTCCAGCGGCAGCCGCAGCAGCATCTGGATTCTCCATCACCAGGGTGCAGCCTCTTGAGCAAAGAGCTGCGCTCCTAGACTTGCCTAGGGTTTAGGGTTTAGGGTTTAGGGTTTAGGGTTTAGGGTTTAGGGTTTAGGGTTTAGGGTTTAGGGTTTCGGGCTTAGGATGCCTTCGCATGGTACCTGTTGTGTCCGAGGATCCTCCTCCAACCTCCTCAAGCTTAGATCAGACGAGGCACGGCTGCTGCAGTTCAGCATTCGGCGGCATGGTCTTCTCACAAATTATACCGGAGGGGCCTAAATCAGCAGAATGGGTACTTTTGGGCAGCCTGATTGGTATTGTAACTGTAAGCATTGCGCGTCTTGAGCGGCAATTTGTTCGCCATTTGCAGCATGCATCAAGCATCAGCGCCTGCGGCACGCACGACTCTGCGTTGGATCTTGGCCCCCGAACCCTCAACTCAACTTTGCAGTGTAAGGGTTTGGGGTTTAGGCTTTAGTGTTTAGGGTTTAGGGTTTCGGGGTTAGGGTTTAGGGTTTAGGGTCTAGGGACCCAGCCCACCCCTCCCCCAAGAGGCTCCCACGCGGCTGGCTCGGCGGCGACTTGCCTTGGGCAGAAAAGGTTTAGGGTTTAGGGTTTAGGGTACAGGGGCCGGGTAAGATCGGGCGATTGCATCTTTTCTTCGGGGGCTGAATGCCCCAGCCCCAAAAAGGTTAATTGTTACTTGTAAGAGGATTGTATGTGCATATATATATATATATAACAAAAAAAGGTTAAAGGTTAACTACCCAGCCCCGAAGTTTGGTATCACACGATGGCACCTTCAACACAAAGCAAGGGATTCATTTTCCGGACATTCGCTACTAGCTATGTCAAACCAAATACAAACCAAATACGATGGTGTCACGCAATTCTGGAACGCATGGCAGATATAGGATTCCTTGAGCGGCAGACATTCAGGCCTGATCGTTAAACCAGGTTACGGATGAACTAAGCCATTGGCAGCAACTGGTTGAGCTTGCAAATTATACAAGCGCTGCAAGGATCCAGCGAGATAGCAACAGCTCCAGAATTAGTACCCTTTCTAGGGGGTTCCTGTAATAAAGAATACAGCATTCTGGGATACGTTCGGAACCCAAAACCCGAAACCCTAAACCCCACATACTTTTCCCACTCGGTCAGGAAGCTTTCATGCACATACTGATTCCGTGGAACGGCAGGGCGACGGCGACTCGGCACGTGCGCGTGTCATCTCCTCGTTCCGGAGGCCTTAACATATACAACCGTATATTACAAATTACTACATACAATAATGACAATATTAATCAGAAGAACTAGTAAAATGCACATATTTATGTAATGTCTACACGTGCAATGTCTTAATTCTATGCATATATCTATGTATATGTATAGCTAGGCATCTGTTCACATATGTGACCCGTAGGACTTTCGGGGAAGGCCCCGTGGCACGCATACTGCTGACAACGATTGTGAGGTTTTGGTTTGGCGTTGGAGGTTTCGGGTTTCAATGACCGACCCGTATGAAGGCTACCTCGTAGCTACAAAGCACCCTAAACCCTAAACCCTAAACCCTAAACCCCTAACCCCTAAACCCTAAACCCTAAACCCTAAACCCTACACCCTAAACCCTAAACCTTAACACAGCGCTAAGGCTCTCCACGCCGAGGCAAATAACCCACACTTTCAATGTGCACGGGTGGCCAGGCTCACGCCAGGAAAGAACTTCTTGAAATACCAGAAATCCCACACTAGGTTGCCCAGTAACCCAGGATGAAAAAGGGTGCCCTTTTTTGCTTAAAGGGGTTTATAAGGGAACCTAAACCTACCAAAAAGGGAATAAGAGTACTACTGGGCATCCTAGCACATGTCCAAGCCTGTTGACCATGACCCCAACACATCACCTCGACATCAACTTCTGCTAGTCTGGAGAGACGCCAGCTACTTGATCACAGGGTCAGTCTCTCAACCGGGCTGTCCACGCGGGCAGAGGAATTGAGAGGAACTCTTAAAAAGCGAGGAGGCTTGCGCACCCTTGCCGTTCTCCGGCCAGCAGTGCACGTTGCTAGGTGCAGCATCAGTAGGTCTGTAGGCCACTCGACGTAGCACAAATTGGGTCAGCTTGGCGTCCGTCTTTGGCTGCGTAAGTGCCTGGCTCTCCTCCAGTTGAAACTGTGTGTGAAGCCGCAGGTCAGCAGCTTCACGTGCGCTCACATCTCCAGATCCGAGAAGCTCGGGAAATACTGGAACTTCTTCTGAGTAGCTACCATGCCGATGCTTTGAGTTCAGCTTTGGAGACCCAAAACCCTAAACCCTAAACCCCAAATCCTACACACTAAACCCTAAACCCTAAACCCTGAACCCCAACCCCTAAACCCTGCCCCCTAAACCCTAAACCCTAAGCCCTGCAACCCCCAAAGTCGTGGCGCATCCTCACTTATGAGCTGTGAAGTGCAACAGTACTTGGAGGTCATGGGTGGCTTTCAGAACCCTAAACCCTTTTCACAACCCTAAACCCTAAACCCTAAACCCTAAACCCTACACCCTAAACTCGAAAACCCTAAGGGGTTTAGGGTTGTTTGGGTTCCTGGAAACCCGCGACTTGAGGGACCAGGAGCTGGCGGCTGCTCTAAGCTACCAGGGCGTGAACTGGCTTCCAAAAAGGGTCCCGGTGTGCGGGTCCATTTAACTTAGGGTTTAGGGTTTAGGGTTTAGGGTTTAGGGTTTAGGGTTTAGGGTTTAGGGTTTAGGGTTTAGGGTTTAGGGTTTAGGGTCTAGGGTCTAGGGTCTAGGGTTTAGGGTTTGCTGTGATAGGGCGTAGATGCTGTGAAGGTTAGGTTTTGGAACAAGCTCGCGACCTTCGTGAGGCGCGAAGAAGGCGCGAAGAGCAGCTTTGGCCCGATTATGGAAGGCCATCTAGCACTTTTCTCCCACCCCACGCCGTCCGAGGCAGCAAAGCCGCCCAAAACTATTCCTTTCAGGGTTAGGCCGAAACTCAAGCCCACTGCTTACTGTCCATAAACCTTCTTCATTCCGCCATGGTGGTCGCCAGCCTGGTTCAAAATGCAGGTTCACAAAAACGGCAACCCTCCACAGGCAGAAGTGCAGAAAGGCCCAGGTGGAGTCCAGGAGGGCCTAGGGGGGGCAGGGGGGCTGCGGGAAGCCAGGAGACCCAGGGACCCACAAGGGCTGGAGGGCAGGGGGGTCCACAGGGCAGGGCCCCTGCAGCGAGGTGCCCCCTGAAAATTGCCCCCTCCAGCAACAGGGGTGGGGATTTAGGGTAATTACTTTTGAGGAGAACGTGCTCGGGTGCCGAGGCCCATCGTGGGTGCTCCCGAACCCCGAGCTGCGGGAGGCGGGCGAACGACCTGGCGCGCCGCACCCCACCGTAGGGGGGCGGCCTAGGCCTGAGTTTAGCGAAATGAAAATGGGTCTACGACATTCTTGGCCAGGGGCGGGGGGGGGGGGGGGCCCCTGTTTTTGGAAAACTCTCGAAACAATGGCCAACCCAAGCCTTTTAAAGGAGCTGCCAAGAGGCCTTCTCGGTCAAACACTGAGCCGAAGCAGCCGAAGCGGCGGACCAGGCGTCACAGCAAAAATGCTGTGACCAGGGCAAAGTGTGTCTGGGGTCATGGTTTTTTGCCTATACCCTGAGGGTCTAGGGTTTAGGGTTTAGGTTTAGGGTTTAGGCCCGAAATCCTAAACCCTGACATGGGTATAGGGCTTAGGGTTTGAGGCCCCTTCTGGTGATGTCTACTTCTGGTCCGCCAGTTCTGGCTTGAGAGCTTCTCAGCAACACAGCAAGGGAAGTGTAAAGCAATTCAGGGCATGGCTCCGAGCTCAATGCCCTCAATAAATAAATGAGGCTTCGAAGTCTTAAAATATTCAACCTTGGACCAGCAGACACTGGGCTGGATTGTTCCGGGCATCTTTTTGAGTCAATAACAGTGCATTGCAGAAGCTGTGAGCAGCCACTTGGCTTGGAGCTACAATAGGTCTGAGGCAGCCTGATGAAATACCTGTGGCAAAAGCCAAGCCCAGGCCGTTGTCAGCTGCTCCGGTGCGGGTCTCACACAAAGTCTCCGGCGTTTGGGGGTTTAGGGTTTAGGGTTTTTTAGGGTTTAGGGTTTAGGGTTTAGGGTTTAGGGTTTAGGGTTTAGGGTTTAGGGTTTAGGGTTTAGGGTTTAGGGTTTAGGGGAATGGTCCGCCGAGATTTCGCTGAATGGCATGGCTGCGATGACAAGGCAACGGCAATGTCCGACAAATCCAGCGACGGTTTTCTAAACCCTCAACCCTAAACCCTCAACCCTAACCCGAAACCCTAAAACCTAAACCTAAAACCGAAACCCGAAAGCGTAAACCCTAAACCAGAACCCTACAACCTAAACCTAAACCTAAGCCTAAGCCTAAACCTAAACCCTAAATCCTAAGCAAGTGGAGGGGCTCCTCAGCAAGGCGGTGAACTCCCCCCTGCACTGAGGCAAGGGAACCGGTTCACTTCTGGCTGGGAGATGGCGTTCGCCCTGGAGACTCTTTGCCAGACATCCGGGAGGATCCAAAAAGAAGAACCACCCAAATGGTACACTGTACTACTTTTGGGCCATTTTTAGGAACCCCTCAGATAGGATCTACTGTTTGGATCCTTCCTTGGGGTCTGGGGACCACATTGGGGGGCGTTGTCTCAATTCCTGGTCCTCCTGTTTTGGGGCTTCCTGGATGCGGGCTTAAGGTATCCTAAGCACAAGGCTCCGTATGAGAAAAGGAGCCCCCAAAAGGACCACGGAACTAGAGAACTGCCCGTCATGACTGAGCTAGTCTCTTGCTGAAAGCCATGCTGGGTCAAGTCCAGCTAGAAAGGTGCGAACCGATCGGGACGATGGACAGCAGCAAGTGACCAACCATTCCGCCCCATTCAGCTGCCAAATTTCGAGACCCGATGCCATCCCGATGCCACAAGGGAGACATTCCATCCCCAAACCCTAAACCATGAAACTGGGTAGCCACGTCCCATTCGGTCGGCTCGTGCAGAAAATTATGGATCAGATGTTTGAAATGCGCCGGCCACGCAAGCCAGGACCTCGTCCGACATGCCAGCACTTTTTTAGAAGTAGTTTCACGCGACCTTCACACAGGCACACGGCAGTGTCTGATGTCGAGGTTACGGACTACGGGGTTTAGGATTTAGGGTTCGGGTTTATCGTTCAGGGCTTAGGGTTCAGGATTTAAGGCTTAGGGCTCAGGGTTTAGGGTTCCTAGCAAGATCATCGCCATTTTAGGAAGATCACAGTCTGCATCTTGCAGAGCGAGCCTTTGGTGACGGCCCTCCTGGTAGGAATATTCCCAAGGACCCCACGATCCCTCAGTCAGGAGTATACTATTCCATAAACACCACATCATGTGGGTATTTCCCAAGATAGGGGTACCCCTTCGATACCCCAATAGAATAGAATCCCCTTAAGGGGACCCCCGAAAGGGTACCCCGAATTTCGGAAACCCCCCAGATTAGGATCCCGACTACAATTACTGCCACTTCAGGAATAGTAAGGGATATTGAGTTGGAGTCGCTGGGTAACTGCTTGGTCGCTCCTCACAACATCATCTTAGAGAAATGGTTGAACGTTGCGCGTCTTGCCGCCACCGCCGTCTCGAACTCCCGTGGGTGACTCTCAACATCCTGGAGGTACTGATCCAGTTTCTTGACCTTGAAGCACAGAGTTTTTAGGGTTTAGGGTTTAGGGTTTCAGGTTGAGCGTGATGCGCATGCTTTTCTACTATTGTGACACTTGCACGCGCTTCAAACCCCAAGCCTCCTTCGACCCTCCCCCTATCCTGGTCCTAAGGGCCCCTAGACCCTCGAACTCACGCGCCGCATCAGCAAAGGGACATAGAGCTTGTGCGTTCCAAAGTCCGGCGCTTGATTGGCCTGTGGCAAGGGCAGGACCTTGTTGGATATCACTGTTCCTGGAGCCGCCAGAACTGGGTCCACCGCCATGCTGGATGTGCATCCCATAACTTGGGGAGGGGCCTAACACAAAGGGAGCACACAGCTTGATCCGGAAACTGGCAAGGAAAGAGCTAGCTATCTGAAGCCCTAAGATCTATATACCCCAAACCCCAGGCTCGCAACCCCGTCTCCATTCTTCAAACCTACCTATCCTGAAAACCCTATGCCCTAAACCCCAAACCCCAAGCACAAAACTCCACTGTCGACTGGCAGTTAAGCCTCCCATCCACTCTGTGCACGATCCAGTAGCAGGCTGCAGAATCCCTTCCCCAAGCCAGTGGGACCTAGTTGAGCAGAAGCCTGTTGGGTTTAGGGTTTAGGGGTTAGGGTTGAAGGTTTTGTACAGTACTAGAGAGACGAGAAGGGGACGATCTCATGCAGGTGTGCTGGCACTGCCCTGGTCGGAAGGCCATCTTCATGCTAAGTGGGGGTTTACGAAAACAAGGGACCCCCTACGTAATCTAGACCCCCAAAATAGTAGGGTTCCCTTATGAAAAGGACCCCCCAATAAAGGTACCCCCGAATTTGGGGAACACCCAAGTTGCTTCGATGGCCAGCAACTTGGGGATGTTCCCCCTTATACGAGAGGTCCTTACTAGGGATTCTAATGGGGGGGGGGGTACTATAGTTACGACAATCGCTATTAAGGACTGTTAGTATAAGGGTTACTAGGGATTCTCATGACGGGGTACTATAGTCACCACAATCTCTCTTAAGGACTGTTAGTTTAAGGGGGAAAAACCCCACAAACCCTGCAACTCAGGGCCGAGATCCCCGCGCATGCAGGGCAGAAGATTCTGGCCTGCAGGGCTTCTGCTGTTAGGGTTTAGGGTTTAGGGTTTAGGGTTTAGGGCTTAGGGTTTAGGGTTTAGGGTTTAGGGTTTAGGGTTTAGGGTTTAGGGTTTAGGGTTTAGGGTTTAGGGTTTAGGGTTTAGGGTTTAGGGTTTAGGCTTTAGGCTTTAGGCTTTAGGCTTTAGGCTTTAGGCTTTAGGCTTTAGGCTTTAGGCTTTAGGCGTTAGGCTTTAGGCTTTAGGCTTTAGTGGCGGGTTTAGGGTTTAGGGTTTAGGGTTTAGGGTTTAGGGTTTAGGGTTTAGGGTTTAGGGTTTAGGGTTTAGGGTTTAGTGGGTGTTTGGGGGAACCAAGGCACAACAAAACAGTCGCCCGCTAACTTACCATAGCAGTCTCTGCCCTCCCATGAATTAGGCTTGCGCTTTCCTGTGTTGAGGACTGAAGAAAACACAAACATGTTGCACAGCTTTTGCGACGCCCTCGACATGAATGGTGCAGTGAGACTTCTTGAGACGGTTTGGGTTAATTGTAGGCTTACATTGTTCTCCTAGTTGCCATTCTATACTTCCTTTTACTATTGTATGAACAGAATGGTAATGGTACTCTATTGTAGGGGTGCGGCGGGAGAGGGGGGGGGGTGCAAGTTGGGGGTGGAGGGAGGAACCCTTCAAAGGCCAAAGCTTAGGCCTTTCCGCGATAAATGGTTGCAAAGGAACAACTAAGGCAAGCCAGCTGAAGAGCTATTTTGTCGCGACAACCGAGAGGAACCCGAGCAGATCCCAGAAGCACTGAAGCTCTCAACCCCAAGCCTGAAGCAGATTTTGAAAAGCAACATCAACACCGGCAGAACAGTGCTTAGTGCAATTGGGAGTTCAGAGTTTCGGGTTTGAGATTGTGGTACATGAGTTCTCGGTGCACTTGCTGTCCTTTCCTGGCCCACCACTTACGACCACAGGCTATGCCACACAAGGTGTGTCATCAGCAAAAAAACCCATCAAACCGGTTTACATAACATGCTTGCCACATCTACAGGACCCAGTCATCCACATTTGCTACACTTGGTTCTGGAACGCAACTGCCTGTTTCACTTGGTTACTCACAAAAAAAAGTCACACGAGGGGTCAACACAAACTGCAGCAGAGATCGGGTACAGCAATACGAGTGTGCAGCACGTCAACATGCTCACGCAGAGTCAGAATAGCAGTTTAGGGTTGAGGGTTGAGGGTTGAGGGTTTGGGGTTTAGGGTCCTTCCCAGGAAGCATGTGCGATGGACTTCCAATCTGGCAGCACTGCGCCAGAATGCGCAGGAACTTACGTAGCAGGGGTACCCCGCAACTCCTGCAGTCTGCTTCCCCCTACGATGGACAAGTGCAGGTCCAGTACAAATTCACAGATGTCCAAAAGAAAGATAACCCTAAACCCTAAACCCAAAACTCTAAACCCTAAACTCTAAACCCCTAAACCCTAAACCCCAAACCCTGAACCCTAAGATTACAGTCCGGCTGGTCATGGCGTGCGAAGCCTCCCCAGCACGTGCCATTGAAGAGGGCATCACCTCCACAGTTTCTTCTGGTTCTTTCTAGCCAAGTTGGCGACTTCCGAAAATAGGGGTACCGGGATTCTATCTATTTGGGGTATAAGAGGGGTTACCCCGATTTTCGCAGACCCCCAAGTTGCATCTTTTTGGGTAAGCTTTGAAGGGTCCGTATTCAAGTCATCGGAGTCCCAGCCGCTAAGTTGCGACAAAACAGCTCGGATCCAAGCGGTTTAGGGTTTAGGGTTTAGGGTTTAGGGTTTAGGGTTTAGGGTTTAGGGTTTAGGGTTTAGGGTTTAGGGTTTAGGGTTTAGGGTTTAGGGTTTAGGGTTTAGGGTTTAGGGCGGGCTTGTTGGGCTCGTATCGATGCATGGGGCGCGAGATGTGGGACCAGCATGAAACTTGAAGAACTAGACCCAGGAGCAACCTAGGAATAAAAAGGGTGCCCTTTTTGGTTTTAGGGGGATTATAAGGGAACCCCAACCCTAAAAAAAGGAAAAAAAGGGCCTACTCCCGGTCCTAGAGAATCAGAATGTATCTCCCGCCTGCCATCTTCGGCGCGAGGTGCTTCGTAAGCTACAGCTGAGCTCAAACTAAACTAGCAGGGTGGGCTTTGACTTCTCAGCAGCTCTCGAAGCATCAGCATGCAGCAAAAAAGAACAGTGTTACAGTACTGCTGGGACGAGGAAGCACTGAAACACACATGAGAACCAACATGAGAAGGACGGTCTGAGATGGAAGAACTGCATAGATACGATGAGTACCGCACTACCCTCGTGTGGAGCCATCAGAAGCGGCGCGTGGGACACAGAAGTCCACAGCATCAGATCATCTCCGACCTTTGGTCTGAGCAGTTTGGGGAGATCCGAAAATTTACAGGGGGTGTGCCCTGCTTGGGCTCGCACAGTAAAGATTGTGGCAGTTTGGGATAGCCTGCAAGTTTTAATAGGCGGACATCCGCCTGGCTAAATGTCCACCTCCGCTTTTCCAAATCCCGACAGACTGCAAATCCAACAACTCACATCTGGTCTCAGATCATGCTGGAGCGCTGGGATGCGTCAGGGCAAGCTGTCAGTTGGGGCAAGTCAGCAGCTTTTTGCAATGGCAAGCACTACATGCATTTCACGGGAGGCATGTGTAGCCCACCATGAATTCCTGCTATTGTGAGCCCTGCCGGCTTCTTCCTTCCATTGAGCTCTGCAGGCGCCATGTGCAGCGTGTGCTGTACAGTGCATGCGTGTATCATAAATACATGTCTACATGTGTGTGTGTGTGTGTGTGTCATATATATATATATATCTATATATGTATATATGTATGTATATGTATATATATATATATATGTATGAATATATATATATATATATATATTAGTATACTATTTCAAAAGCTGGTCTGGCCGGCAGAGGACAACAGACTGTGCAGACTGCAGAGGCCATGCAGGCTGTGCAAGCCATAACAACAGTTCATGGGTGCCTCAGGCACAGGCAGTGAGTCCTCAAAGGCAGGGTTTAGGGTTTAGGGTTTAGGGTTTAGGGTTTAGGGTTTAGGATGGTTTAGGGTTTAGGATGGTTTAGGGTTGAGGGTTGAGGGTTTAGGGTTCGCGTGCAAGTCGCATTTCTGAGAGGCAATGAACTAATGGACTGAAGGCAGCGGGAGGCTGTACCCCCAGTTCTCGAAAAATTATAGTCCCGAACCCGAAGGGTTTACGGCTTGGGATTTGGTTGAGGGTCCCAAAACCCAAAACCCAAAACCCAAAACCCAAAACCCTAAACCCTAAACTTTCAACCCTAAACCCTAAACCCTAAACCCAAGCTCTCTATGGCCCCTGGCCCTGCTTCAGTGCTTCAGCAACAGGGGCCGCATGGACCCTGCTGAAGTGCAGTGTGCACACGGCGAGGATCCTGGGCGTCATGTGAAAAATCTGCGGGGGCCCTAAACCCTAAACCCTAAACCCTAGACCCTAAACCCTAAACCCTAGACCCTAAACCCTAAACCCTAAACCCTAAACCGCAGTGATGAGTTAAAAGGGCTGTCAAAAGGCTTGGAACCGGCTTTAAAGGGCTCAAAAGGGCTCAAAAGGCTTCAAGGGTTCCAAAGCTAGCCCAAGCCCGCAGGAAAGAAAATTGGCTCCGGCAACTGCCAATTTCATACAAACTTTGGGGAGGGGGGAGCTAGGGGCACCCTAAACCCTATAACCTCTCTGCATCTGACCGACTTATTCCAAAACTCAACGCGGTCTAAGAATAGACCTGTCGGGTCGCAGGTGGGTGGGTTTTGTGGGTTTAGGGCTTCGGGTTTAGGGTTTCGGGTGTCGCGATGATGTGGAAGGACTCCTCGCTCGCTCCGATCGGCTTCGCATTGCGGGTTTTTTTCGCTTGATGATTCGTGCTCATGTTTTCATGCGGGAGGGCGCCCGTTTCGAACTTCAAGATGCAGATCTGTCCCAAGGTTCGGCATTTGGCTCGAGGCCTCTAGAGTCCTTGGTCGTTTTTGTTTATCCATCGAAAGTCGGTGCTGCGGTGTGGTATGAGTCTGTTGTGGTCTACGCCCCTGAAGGAAGGGATGAAGGTTTTTTGGCGTCTCATTCTGGGGCGGCCTTACGGGCTCTTCGCCTGCGACCTGCAGAGTCCTCCACGCTGCTCCGTCACCGGCCGAGGGCTTGGGAGGCGGATCCCTCGCCTTCCGGCTTCGTTGCGTTCGCCCCTCCTCAATTGCCCGGGCACACTCAGATTAGGATTAGGGTTGTCTGGGCGTTTGGGCGTTGGGGGTTTGGGGGTTTGAGGGGTTTGGGGGTTTGGAGGTTTAGGGGTTTGGAGGTTTAGGGGCTTAGGTTCTAACAAGACCTCCGACAGCAAGCGCTCATCGGACTTGAAACCGGCTGAGGCGGTTGTCATTTGCGACATTGTGGGGCTTGCGACGACCCTGTGTCTGATTCCGGTGCACGAAGAGGACTGACTCCAACCACGGAGTCTCTATCGTCGATTCTCAGTTTCTTCTTGTGTCGCTTTACTGTTGCTCTTAGCATTGTTATTGTTATTTTCCTCTTCTACTATAACTATTCGCATTGCTATTGTAAGTATATTGTTGTTTGGTGCCCCAAAGATGCAAAGCACAACAACGTAGACCTATATGTATGTAAATGCGTGTATAGATATATTTGTATATTCGGTGCCGTGTACTTACTTAGCATGGCAACTGCAGTTCATGGGGAAGCACGTAGCAAGTTTGTACTCACCGTGTTGGGACGTAAAGTTAGTTCCGTTTTCGCTTGGGTTTCGAGAGCATTCGTGTGCATGCAAACAAGGTGGGCAGCAGGGATTGCCAAGTGCATGGATTCAAGTTGCGGAAGTCTGAAGATCGTCCTGCTTGCTGGCAAAAGCAGGACATTTCTGTGAGCACGCCTTCTGCTTTCATGTAGTCGTCGTTCGGGCACGGATGCTCTGGCAAATGCATGCACTGGAAGCACGAATGTCGCCATCATCCTAAACCCTAAACCCTAACTCGTGGATGCGCTGGCCATACGCATGCACCGCTTTGGCACTGGACATGCTGCGGGGCCACCGCGCGGGTTCTGAATCGACATTTAGAGACACTCCTTGTTTGGGGTTTAAGGTTTAAAGTTCAAGGTTTAGGGTCTAGGGTTTACGGTTGAAGGTTTCGGGTTTAGGGGCACTACCCCCCTCCAGCTACAGACGATCACGCCGTCAATCTCTCAACCGGGCTTTTCCGTGCCACAGCTGCGCGGAGAGGAGCCCGAATGAGCCCGAGATGATTTCTTGAAGTCTTCGGCTCCCGAAACACCTCTGACTCAGGAGCACCTCAATGCATGGCTCTCCGCCAGTTCAAACATGGCGTGAACTTGCGGGTTCACTTGGCGCCCACATCTCCAGGTCCTTCAGAACCTGTGTGCCCTCTTGCGTAAGACAAGCGAGAGAAGCTAAGAACAAATCCCTTGGAACTTCTGAGCGGCTACCATGCCGACGCCCTCTGCCAGACTCTCTATACAAGCTCAAGCTCGACCTAGCCTGCTTTCAATACTTCATCCCTCAACGCTTGCGCCTGATACGACTTCATGGGGAGATAGTTAGAATCATAATCAGGGTAACTATGGTTGTCACCGGTCGTGTCACCTTACTTGGGGCTCTTCGAACTTCCTATACCCTAAACCCTAAACCCTAAACCCTAAACCCTAAACCCTAAACCCTAAACCCTAAACCCTAAACCCTAAACCCCACAAACCTCGAAGAAGGGAGCCATTTGAGTGCTCCCATACCGAAGCCCCGAACTGAAGGACCCAGAGCTGGCGGCTGCTCCATGCCACCATTCAGGGCGCGAAAGACTGGGAGCTTCCAGAAAAGTAGGGCTCTTGTTTCCTTTTTTTTTGAGGGGGGGGGGGTAGGGTTTAAGGGTTTAAGGGTTTAAGGGTTTAAGGGTTTAGGGTTTAGGGTTTAGGGTCTAGGGTTTAGGGTTCAGGGTTTAGGGCCCCCACTTTGGGAAACTCGCGCGGAGCACAAAAAGGTACGACCCAAGCGCCTTTAAACCGTGGGGCGGCCAAGAAGCCATCTGGGTGCCGAAGCGGCGGACCAGACGGTTTAGGGTTTAGGGTTTAGGGTTTAGGGTTTAGGGTTTAGGGTTTAGGGTTTAGGGTTTAGGGTTTAGGGTTTAGGGTTTAGGGTTTAGGGTTTATGGTTTAGGTTTAGGGTTTAGGGTTTAGGGTTTAGGGTTTAGGGTTTAGGGTTTAGGGTTTAGGGTTTAGGGTTTAGGGTTTAGGGTTTAGGGTTTAGGGTTTAGGGTTTAGGGTTCTCCCGACCCCGCGCTGTTGGCCCACAACCAATTTCCCATGATCATTCATACGTTTATTTCGCATTCGGGTACCCCAAATAAACCCCCCCCCCCCGCCCCCAATGTGCGACAATGCTTGTGAAAGGTTTGGGAACCCCCCCCCCCCCGCCCAACCTGCCCCCCCCCCCCCCCCCCCCCCCCCCCCTCTTCGGGGTGTAGGCTTCATCCCTCCAGGCCCCTTAGGGTTGAGGGTGTTCCGGGTTTGGGGCTTTAGGGTTTTTGGGTTTAGGCTTTAGGGTTTTTGGGGCTAAAACTTCGGGGTTCAGGGTTATATAAGGGTTTAGGGTTTAGGGTTTGGGGTTTGGGGTTTGGGGTTTAGGGTGACAGTCTTCTTCTGGTCAGCCAGTTCTGGCTAGAGAGCTTCTCAGCAGCGCAGCAAGGGAAGTGTAAAGCAATTCGGTGTCAGCCCCCGAGCTCAATCCCCTAAACCCTAAACCCTAAACCCTAAACCCTCGTTACTAGGATGGCCCTTAAGACACTCCGAAAAATATTGCCACATGTTATCCTCTCTAAATAACCCAAATAAGGGAAAATGCAAAAAATGACCCAAGGGCCTACCTAGGTTAGGCGAGACTTCTGCATTTCGCGCTTTAGGGTTTCAGGCTTTCGGGCTTGCTTAGACGGGTTGCGGGGGCTCCGGGGTTGGGACACCACAGGGTACCGACACGGGACACGGAACCAAACGCAAGGCTCCGTATTCTCATAAAGCGCGGAGCCCCAAGAAGCTTACGAAATAGAGAACCGCCCCCCATGGCAGGGCCAGTCTCTTGCTGGGTACAGCGCTGGACCACGTCCAGCTAGAAAGGTGCGAACCGATCGGGACGATGAAAAGACATGACTCCTGCCATGGGCCGTCGCATCCAACCAGCTGCCGAACTTCAAAAGCCCGAGGGTTTAGGGTTTAGGGTTTAGGGTTTAGGGTTTAGGGTTTAGGGTTTAGGGTTTAGGGTTTAGGCTTTAGGGTTTAGGGTTTAGAGTTTAGAGTTTAGGGTTTAGGGTTTAGGGTTTAGACAAGAAAGCGCTAGCCGCGTCCCATCGGTCTGCTCGTGTAGCAAGACATGGATTTGATGATTGAAATGTGCCGGCAGGCAAGCAAAAAAGCTCGTCCGATGCCGCCACTTGTGTTTTTATATCTTTCACGCTACCTTCACACAGTCGCACAACAAGTCTCGATGTCGATGCAGGCCCACGATCAGAGCCATTTAAAAAAGGATCAAAGCCTGCATCACCAATAGAGCGAGACTTCATGACTATGCTACTGGTAGGAAGCTTCAACTGCCGAGGTGCTCCTCACTGCATCACATTAGAGTCTTGGAGAAATGGTTGATTGCTGCACGTCGTACCGCTACCACCGTCTCAAACTCCCGCGGGTGACTCTCAACGTCCTGCAGGTATTGATTCAGTGTCTTGACCTTGGTACGCAGCAGGCAAAAATGAAGATGCACTTCCTGTTTCACTTGTGTGACACTGCAATAAGCCTCCTTTCCCCCTTCCCCCTCCGGGCCCTGAACCCTCGAAACTAACGCCACATCAGCAAAGGGACATAGAGCTTGTGCGTTCCAAAGTCCGGCGCTTGAGTGGCCTGTGGCAAGGGCAGGGCTTTCTTGGAGATCATCGTTCCAGGAGCAGCCAGAACTGGGTCGACTTCCATGCTCGACGTGCACCCCATGGCTGCTTCTCGCGCACCGGTGTTTTCAAGAAAGGAGCAGGCAGCTTGATCCGGAAACTTGGCAATATGAAGAGAGTCCAGCCTTTAGCGCCCTTGACAAGCTTGAGTGCCGACGCAAGCCAAAAATTGAGGCAGCCGGTATCTGAATGTAGGGCTCAGGGCTTAGGTGATAGGGCTTGGGGCTTCGGCCTTCGGGCTTCAAGCTTCGAGCTTGGGGCTTGGGGCTTAGGGTTTCAGGAGGGGTTTAGGGTTTAGGGTTTAGGGTTTAGGGTTTAGGGTTTAGGGTTTAGGGTTTAAGGTAAAAACATTACTGCCCACGCGGTTTTATGGCTCGCAGTATTGGAAGGATGAATCGCACCAACATCGGGCTTGGGTCTTTAGGCCCGAAAGGGCTTAAAACCCTAAACCCTAAACCCTAAACCCGAAACCCTAAACCCGAAACCCTAAACCCTAAACCCTAAACCCTGGATGTGTAAGCCTTAAGGCGGGCTTGTGGAATTTGAAGGTCTTCGGCTTAGCATAGAGGTTGCAGTTGAAGAGGCACCTGCAGGCCCTACAAGCCCGTCGGGGTTTTGTAGGATTCAGGGTTTAGGAATTAAGGGCTTAAACCCTATACCCTAAACCCCAAGCCCTAAACCCTAAACCCTAAACCCTAAACCCTAAACCCTAAACCTTTTAACCCTAAACTCGAAACCCGTAAGGTGTAGTGTTTGGGTCTTTTGAGGCTTCCGCGTCAGAACGTCTATCCTCCAACTCAGGGCCGAGATCCCCGCGCATGCAGGGTAGAAGATCCTGGCCTGCTAACAGTGAGGTTTAGGGTTTAGGGTTTAGGGTTTAGGGTTTAGGGTTTAGGGTTTAGGGTTTAGGGTTTAGGGTTTAGGGTTTAGGGTTTAGTTAGGGTTTAGGGTTTAGGGCTTAGGGTTCAGGGTCAGCTGTAGATTCAATGTGTGGGGGTTTGGAGTTGGGCTGTAGGATTGTTAGGTTTTAGGGTTTCAGCTTTCGATTCAAGGTGTGGGGTTTTGGGGTTGCGAACCCTAAACCCTAAACCCTAAACCCTAAACCCTAAACCCTAAACCCTAAACCCTAAACCCTAAACCCTAAACCCTAAACACAACTCTGACAGAACGGCGATGGATGCAGAGTTTCGAGCCCTCGGTTCTCTCAGTGCAAAGCTGACCCTAAACCCTAAACCCTAAACCCTAAACCCTAAACCCTAAACCCTAAACCCTAAACCCTAAACCCTAAACCCTAAACCGGCGGGGGGTATTTTTTGTTTTAAAAGGTGTGGCTCGGACGCTTTTTTTTAAAAGGTGTGGCTCAGCTTGGCTTCGCAAATACTGTAAAAAGCAGCATTTCTGCGTTTAGAGAGGCTGCAAATACTGTAAATAGCAGCATTTCTGCGTTGTCAGAGGCTTCAAATACTTCAAATGGCAGCATTTCTGCATTGTCAGAGGCTTCAAACACTGTAAATAGCAGCATTTCTGCGTTGTCAGAGGCTGCAAATACTGTAAATAGCAGCATTTCTGCGTTGTCAGAGGCTGCAAATTCTGCACCAATACTATAAATAGCAGCATTTCTGCATTGTCAGAGGCTTCAAATACTGTAAATAGCAGCATTTCTGCGTTGTCAGAAGCTTCCAAGACTGTAAATAGCAGCATTCCTGTGTTGTCAGCGGCTTCCAATACTGTAAATAGCAGCATTTCTGCGTCAGAGGCTTCAAGTACTGCAAATAGCAGAATTTCCGCGTTGCGTTGGCTGCAAATACTGTACGTAGCAGCATTTCTGACATCAAATGTATATAGCAGCATTTCTGGGTTTTTCAGACGCTGCAACGAAGGGCATTAAATCGCAGCATTACTGTGTTTTCAGAGGCTTCAGATACTGTAAATGGCAGCATTTCTGCGTTGTCAGACACTGCAAATACTGTAAATAGCAGCATTTCTGTGTTTTCAGAGGTTGGATATAAATCATATGCTCTTATACAAACATGTAAATATAAATAAATAATATATATATACATATATATATACAGTTATTTGTTGATTTATATGTATTATTTCAAAATTGTATACGATAATATGCTATGTAGTATTGTATATATACATATATAGATATATAATACACTATCTATCTATCTATCTATCTATCTATATATATATATGTATATGTATATGTATATGTATATGTATATGTAAATGCAGATGTAAATGTAAATGTATATGTATATGTAAAAGCGGGGGGGTTGGGGGGGGGGCGCAGCCCCCCCCCCCCCCATTTGCAAACTCAATGCTTGCATGTAGGTTTCAAGATTCATATGCTTTGAAGCAAGCTTGCACGGCTTAAAAAAGCGGGGGGGTTGGGGGGGGCACAGCCCCCCCCATTTGCAAACTCAATGCTTGCATGATGGGTTTCAAAAAGATTCATATGCTTTGAAACAAGCTTGCACGGCTTAAAAAAGCGGGGGGGTTGGGGGGGGCGCAGCCCCCCCCATTTGCAAACTCAATGCTTGCATGATGGGTTTCAAAAAGATTCATATGCTTTGAAGCAAGCTTGCACGGCTAAAAAAAGCGGGGGGGTTGGGGGGGGCGCAGCCCCCCCCATTTGCAAACTCAATGCTTGCATGATGGGTTTCAAGATTCATATGCTTTGAAGCAAGCTTGCACGGCTTAAAAAAGCCGGGGGGTTGGGGGGGGGCGCAGCCCCCCCATTTGCAAACTCAATGCTTGCATGATGGGTTTAAAGATTCATATGCTTTGAAGCAAGCTTGCACGGCTTAAAAAAGCGGGGGGGTTGGGGGGGCGCAGCCCCCCCCCCATTTGCAAACTCAATGCTTGCATGTAGGTTTCAAGATTCATATGCTTCGAAGCAAGCTTGCACGGCTTAAAAAAAGGCGAGGGGGTTAGGGGGGGGCGCAGCCCCCCCCCCCCCCCCCCCCCATTTGCAAACTCAATCAGCATGATTTTCTTAAAAAGATGATCAAAAAGATTCATATGCTTTGAAACAAGCTTGCACGGCTTAAAAAAGCGGGGGTTGCACGGCTTCAAACGCGGGGGGCTTGGGGGGGGGGGGGGGGGGGCGCCCCTCCATTTTATAGTATATGCTATGTACTGTATGTTATACATATATAATATATAATATATAATATATAATATATAATATATAATATATAATATATAATATATAATATATAATATATAATATATAATATATAATATATAATATATAATATATAATATATAATATATAATATATAATATATAATATATATTATATAATATATAATATATCATATATAATATATAATATATAAGATATATTTATTATATATATATATATATATTATATAATATATTTATATATATATATATATATATCACATTGCAAACTATATATTTTACATTATATGATGTATTATATCATAAATTAAGATCAGGGACCACGGGGACGGGACCAAGGGGACCACGGGACCAGGGGACCAGAGGACTGCGGGACCAAGGGAACAACAGGACCAGGGGAGCAGAGGACCACGGGACAAAACGACGGGACCAAGGGGACCACGGGACCAGGGGACCGGAGGACCAGGGGACCAGAGGACCAGGGGACCAGAGGACCAGGGGACCAGAGGACCAGGGGACCAGAGGACCAGGGGACCAAAGGACCGGGGGGGGGGGGGGGGGATGAGCCACACCTTTTAAAAAAAAGGAGGCCCGAGCCACACCTTTTATAAAAAAAAACCCTGGCCCCCCTAAACCCTAAACCCTAAACCGCAGGAAGCGGGGGTGCTACACATAACGTTCCAGTTTGAGTGCCCATCCTTGGTCCACCACCCTTTGCTACACAAGCTGCGCCATCAGCATCGGTTTAGGGTTTAGGGTTTAGGGTTTAGGGTTTGGGGTTTAGGGTTTAGGGTTTAGGGTTTAGGGTTTAGGGTTTAGGGTTTAGGGTTTAGGGTTTAGGGTTTAGGGTTTAGGGTTTAGGGGTTTTAGGGTTTAGGGTTTAGGGTTTAGGGTTTAGGGTTTAGGGTTTAGGGTTTAGGGTTTAGGGTTTAGGGTTTAGGGTTTAGGGTTTAGGGTTTAGGGTTTAGGGTGCAAGGCCTTCGAGTTTAGGGTTCAGGGTTGAAGGCTTCGCAACAAGTCCACGAAACGTGTCGGGCATGGTGGGAGTGGAGATTTTTCAAACGCGAGACGTGAGAGCATTAAAGGCTATATATAACCCTCATATATACCTAAAAAAATATAGTCCATATATTCCTAAGTAGCCCCTAAATAACCCCCAAGTAACCCCTAAGGTCCCTTATAAGGGTCACTTGAGAGCAGCATGAAACCTGACGCGCGTCTCCTGCCTGCCATCTTCGGCACGAGGCTCAGCGCAAGCTACGGCCGAGCTCAGACGTACAAACTCTTCTGGCGCTGCGTGACCATAAGCATCCCTACACCCTAAGCCCTAAGCCCTAAGCCCTAAGCCCTAAGCCCTAAACCCTAGACCCTAAACTCTATAGACCCTAAACCCTAGACCCTAAACCCTAAACCCTAGGAAACACATGATACCCAAAACGAGGAGGACGCTCAGAGATGGAACTGCGTAGACACCACCGTGCTACCCTTGCTTGGAGCCATCTGAATGCGCTCTTTAGCTAGGTCTTTGGCCCTAAACCCTAAGCCCAGCAGCCTAGACCCTAACCCTAAACCCCGGAAGACTGTTCTTTTGGGTTCCACCCTAAGCCCTATAAGCCCTAAACAGAAAACCCTAAACCCTAAAGCCTAAACCCTAAACCCTAAAGGAGGCTGACCATAGCAGGGACGTCGGCAGCTTCAAGTTTGAGCTACTTGGGGATTTCCAAGGAAATTCGCATAATAAGGACTCTAGAAAGGGTACATAAGGTGGAGCTCTATTCGGGGAAATACCCATGCCGGCTTTCCCAACCCGATAGACTGCAAATTCCTTGCAGCTCACATCGTGAGGCCTGGTAGCCCAAGAAGCATATTATGAAAAGGCCACCCTTTTCTGGGTTGGTTATTTTATAAGGGAACCTTGAACCAAAAAAAAAAAGGAAAAGGGTATCGCTGTGGTACCAGGGTACCGGATGATGCTGAAATGCTGGGAGGGCGTGAGGGCAAAGTGTCTGACAGCTCGCGCAAGTCAGCGGCTTTTTCGCATTGGCAGATCATGCATGTCACGGGAGGCGTGTGTAGCCCGCCCATGAATTCCTGTTGTTGTAACAATGTTGTGAGCCCTGCCGGACTTTGGCTCTCCATGGAGCTCTGTTCTTTCGGATTTGCATTCTTTTGCGGCATATGCGTGTTGCAGTGCATGTGTGTATCATATATGTGTGTATCTGCATATGTCAGATTAGGTATGTATAAATTCAGAGGCCGGGCAGGCTGCAGAGGAAACGCAGACTGTGCAGGCTATGGAGGCCGTGCAGGCTGCGCAGATCATAAAGACTGCTCACAGTGGTGCCACTTCCATGGTGGGCGCCTCATGCCAGTCAGTTTAGGGTTTAGGGTTTAGGGTTTAGGGTTTAGGGTTTAGGGTTTAGGGTTTAGGGTTTAGGGTTTAGGGTTTAGGGTTTAGGGTTTAGGGTTTAGGGTTTAGGGTCTAGGGTTTTAGGGTTTTAGGGTTTTAGGGTTTTAGGGTTTAGGGTTTAGGGTTTAGGGTTTTAGGGTTTTAGGGCTTTGGGTTTGGGGTTTCGGGTTTCAGGTTTCGGGATTCGGTTCGGGTTTAGGGCGTGTGTGTGTGTGTGTGTGTGGTGTGTGTGTGTGTGTGTGTGTGTGTGTGTGTGTGTGTGTGTGTGTGTGTGTGTGTGTTGTGTGTGTGTGTGTGTGTGTGTGTGTGTGTGTGTGTGTGTGTGTGTGGTGTGTGTGTGTGTATGTGTGTGTGTGTGTGTGTGTATGTGTGTGTGTATGTGTGTGTGTGTGTATGTGTGTGTGTGTGTGTGTGTGTGTGGGTGCGTGCGTGCGTGCGTGCGTGCGTGCGTGCGTGCGTGCGTGCGTCTGCGTGTGTGTCTCTGCGAGAGCAGCAGAACAGAGGCATGTCCATGATCCTATTGCAGATCCACAGAAGAGATTCCACAACTACAGGAAAGTTTGCGAGCCTTGCGAATCAGCGAAACCCAAACCCTAACCCCCCTCGCCAAACAAAACCTAAACCCTCAACCCCTAACCCCGAAACCCTAAACCCTAAACCCTAAACCCTAAACCCTAAACTTCAGAACAATCCCCCTCCCAGGCTAGAATCGGGGAGAAATGTCCGAGTCTGAGCTCCACGCAACCGGCACCCTTAGGGCGAGGCCAGGTTCGGGAGGGAGGCTTGGTTTAGGGGTTTAGGGGTTTAGGGGTTTAGGGTTTAGGGTTTAGGGTTTAGGGTTTAGGGTTTAGGGTTTTAGGGTTTTAGGGTTTTTAGGGTTTTAGGGATTTAGGGTTTTAGGGTTTTAGGGTTTTAGGGTTTTAGGGTTTTAGGGTTTTAGGGTTTTAGGGGTTTAGGGGGTTTAGGATTTAGGATTGAAGGGGTTGAATTTGGGGATTAGGGGTTCAGGGGCTTAGGGGTTTAGGGGTTTAGGGTTTGCTGGGCTCAGGAGGCAAATGCCAGCAAATACCACGTTTTTGAAGGTAGCTGAAGGCCTTAGGTTTCAGGGTTCAGGGTTCAGGGTTCAGGGTTCAGGGTTTAGGGTTTAGGGTTTAGGGTTTAGGGTTTAGGGTTTAGGGTTTAGGTTTAGGGTTTCCAAATTCAGGCCCCAAGCCCGGAGGGTCGTTGGTTTAGTGCCCGGCTTAGGGCCTCTGGGTTTTTTTCAGAGCTGGTTTGGCCTCTTTGAACCCTTTGAAAAACATATGGTTTAGGGTTTTAGGGTTTAGGGTTTAGGGTTTAGGGTTTGGGGTTTAGGGTTTAGGGTTTAGTTTTAGAACCCGTGTGCAATGAATTCACCCTCTCTTGGACTTCATACCATGAATCCCCTCAAGCGTGGTAGATCTTCAGGGTCCCTCATAAACCCAAATTCGGACCCTAAACTCTAGACCCTAAACATCCCTAAACCCTAAACTCTAAACCCTAAACCCGAAACCTTGAACCCTAAACCCTAAAAGTCCTAAACCCTAGAAGCCCTAAACCCTAAACTCAAAACCCCAACCTAGGGAGGTGCTGAAAGGGGCCCCCACGCACCCGGCACGGGGAAAGCCATCTCCGAGATCTCGCACTTCTCAGGGACAAGGGGCTTCTCGTTGCCTGGCGGGCTTAGGGTTTCGGGTTTTAGGGTTTTAGGGTTTTAGGGTTTTAGGGTTTTAGGGTTTTAGGGTTTTAGGGTTTTAGGGTTTTAGGGTTTTAGGGTTTTAGGGTTTTAGGGTTTTAGGGTTTTAGGGTTTTAGGGTTTTATTTAGGGTTTTAGGGTTTTAGGGTTTTAGGGTTTTAGGGTTTTAGGGTTTTAGGGGGGTTTTAGGGGTTTAGGGTTTTGGGGTTTTAGGGTTTTAGGGTTTTAGGGTTTTTGCGTTTTTGGGTTTTAGGGTTTTAGGGTTTTAGGGTTGTAGGGTTGTAGGGTTGTAGGGTTGTAGGGTTGTAGGGTTTTAGGGTTTTAGGGTTTTAGGGTTTAGGGTTTAGGATTCCAGGGTGTTTGGGCTTGAGGGCTTTTTAGGTTTCTCGGGTGGAAAGGGCTTTACGGGCTTTAAGGGTTTAGGTTCTTTGGAGTTCGAAACCTTATCGGATGGATTCGCAGTGGTTGGCTCGTTTGAGGATGTGGACTCAGTTTGCTTTCACACGGGTCTGGTCCTTACATGGTTCTCTAACTCCGGGATTTATGTGGCAAGCCTTCTTTCGCCTGCACAGTCGGCGCCCCGATTGCGTATGAGAAAGGTTGTAAAAAGTACGGGCACACGACGAGATGTAGCTGATAACCAGAGAACTACGATGCTGCGTACCACCATGAAGAAGCGACATCTTCAGATGGATTTAGACTGATTTCTAGCAAGAGGGTTGCTTGAAGAGCCTGTGGGCAGAGCCGACTGTTGTTCTGGCTTTCTCTGCGTCTGTCTTTCTCTCTTGCTCTCTCTTCTTCTTCTTCTTCTTCTTCTTCTTCTTCTTCTTCTTCTTCTTCTTCTTCTTCTTCTTCTTCTTCTTCTTCTTCTTCTTCTTCTTCTTCTTCTTCTTCTTCTTCTTCTTCTTCTTCTTCTTCTTCTTCTTCTTCTTCTTCTTCTTCTTCTTCTTCTTCTTCTTCTTCTTCTTCTTCTTCTTCTTCTTCTTCTTCTTCTTCTTCTTCTTCTTCTTCTTCTTCTTCTTCTCTCTCTTTCGTTCGGGCTTGAACGACGAACCTCCTCGCACTTGACGTGCGCTCTCTCTCTCTCTCTCATACACACCAACTTGACTTTGCGAATGTGAGGACCCGGACATCTGCCGTGCAAGCACGGGCCGGTTCCCTGTTTTTTTGTGACCTCACAGGGAAGATCTAGATCCATACATGTCAAGCCCGTCATCGCTCGCCCAGAAGCCGGAAACTCTGAAGCCAAACAGAGCTCAAGCTTGGGTAGCCTCCGAAGCAAGAGGCCAGGGAGTGTGGCACCATCTGTCAGAGCGGTCTCTAGTGCTTGCAATTTAGGATTTCGGGCTTAGGTTTTAGCGTTTCGGGTCCCTAAACCTATAAACCCTAAACCCTAGGCCCTAAACCCTAAAACCCTAGGGGATTCAGCCCCCTTGGCTCATCGGTATGATTTTGAGTCTAGTCTTCCGACTGCGCCGCTGATTTCATTCTGAGCAGTGAAGCAGCACATCAACTTCTGGTCACGAGGCAACGGGCCAAACGATCCCCTGGAGTCTGAACACCACCAACACCAGCTTCTGTCCTACTCATACTGGGCTCATTGATGACAAAACTACGAAATTCGAGTTGGTAAGTACATGTCCAGCTAAAGCAGAGATCACTGAGACCCGCCGTCCGCTCAGAATGGGCGCCCAGCATCTGACCAGTAGTTGTCCGCCCAGTACCCGCTGAAATTCTCCTGACCAGCGTGAAGCTAACAGAAAAAGAACTTGGGAGACCATGCAAGTTGAGGCGTGGGATGTACATGGAACGCGGCGCGCAGACGCCCGAGGGTCCATCTGCATTTTTGGGGTTTTCGAGCGTGACTACGTGTTGCCAATGCGTGCGAATGGCCAGAGCACTCACGCTTGCACGATGACTACGTTTGTGTTACCAAACCCTAAACCCTAAACCCTAAACCCTAAACCCTAAACCCTAAACCCTAAACCCTAAACCCTAAACCCTAAACCCTAAACCCTAAACCCTAAACCCTAAACCCTAGACCCTAAACCGGGCCAGAGCATCCCTTGTGGCGGGGATGCACGTGAGTGGCAGATCCCGGAGACTGGAGATCTCTGAAAGTGTTTATACCGGCCACCTTCCACGAAGGGTTTAGGGTTTAGGGCTTAGGGCTTAGGGTTTAGGGTTTAGGGTTTAGGGTTTAGGGTTTGGACAGCTCATGTTCCGAAAAACTGAGCACCAAGAGCCCCCAGGATTTCTTGAGGCAGTTCGCCCTGAAGTTCGCCCGGCTGTGCTGAAAATGAGTCGAGGTCCCACAGAAGTACAACCAAGCCCTCAACGCAATTGTTGACCCTGAACTTCAAAATCCGCAATCCTAAACCATGTTGAAACCAGAGCCCGTTACCCAAACGCAAACTCAAACATAAGTCATCGGCCGTACAGGTACACATATTCCCCACGTGTTTTGCCCTATTTTTGCATTGTTCTTAGGAAACAGCGAATCCACTGCAAATACCGATGTAAACTGCCTCTGCGCTGTTTCCGGGAATGTCTTTCAACCAGCACGGGAGTCTACACGCCGTGTACCATGTAGATTGGGGAACTGCTTGGCGATGCAATGCAATACGATGTCATGCAATACGATGCAATGCAACAATGCCATCTAACGGAAACGCGTGATACGACTTGTTGCTGGGCTGTGCCGTTGTGTCGGCCTGTGCGTGCAGCGTGCGCCTTTCCAGTGCAGTCTGGGTATGAACGGACACCCAGTATGTACACCCGCCAAGATTTATAACGAAGCCGATATACCATCACAAAGAACAGCACAGCAGCCCTACGTGCCTCATGTAAGGTGGTGATTCCCAAAGTTGAAAGTTGTCATAGCCCCGGCCACTGAACCCATGTACAACCCCCTCAGCTAAGCACTAAACCACAAAACCCAAGAACCCTAAGCCTAAGCCTGAGGTGGGGGATCTGGTTCGCCTCGAAGAAGCCCCACAAACAAAGCTGCAACATGACTCTGCCACTGCTATCGCCGCTAGACACCCCAATATAAAATCACTCCACATCCCCATGGGCTCTGGTACAAACAAAGTCTGTGTATATAATTTGTAATAGTAATATATAAACATAAAATAAATATCTATGTTGTACACACAAACATCCTGCTTAAGAAGACTATGGAATGGAAAGGCCCATGACTTGACCAGGCGCGCACATTTTGGTGCTAGTACTGCTGTTGGCAGGTTTCGCAGTAGAGACCTCTTGTCTCTACGTAAGATGAGGTACATTTGCCCACTTGTGCACCTGAGTCACCGGGCACAATCTTGGGGGCGAAGGCGACAGAAACGAGTGGCAGCATGTCTGCAAGTACCAGAGGTCTTGGGGAAAAGGACTCGGTTGATGCGGGAAGGAGACAGGGTCTCGGGAACCCTGTATAAACCCGAAACCCTGAAACATCAACCATGAGGTGGCGTGGGATTCTTAATAGACAGGGGCTGCGACAGATGACCGGCACAGACCCTAAATTCCGAAAACTTCACAAGAGAATTCTAGGGGCTTTGGGGGTTTGCGTTTAGGGGCGGATTAGGGTTAATTATGTAAGCTTTAGGGAGTCCTGGGGAATTTTCAGGTTTTACCTACCCACCCTTGGACAATCCCCAAGCCCTAAGCCCTAAGCCCTAAGCCCCAAGCCCTAAGCCCTAAACCCTAAACCCTAAGCCCGCCAGGCAACCTGAAGCCCGTAGTAAACAAGTGTAAGGATGCACCCAAGGCGCTGCTTCAGTGCTTCGGCAGCGGGGCCGCGTTGCCCCCGCTGAAGAGCGGTATCCGCACGGCGGGAGCGCTGAGAGTCCTGAGCTTTGCGCAGCACATCTGCGGAGGCCCGAGGCTTCAGGTTTGGGGTTTAGGGGTTTGGGGTTTAGGGTTTAGGGGTTTTGGGGTTTTGGGGTTTTGGGGTTTTGGGGTTTTGGGGTTTTGGGGTTTTGGGGTTTTGGGGTTTTGGGGTTTTGGGGTTTTGGGGGGTTTGGGGTTTTGGGGTTTTTTTGGGGTTTTGGGGTTTTGGGGTTTTGGGGGTTTGGGGTTGGGGTGGGGTTTTGGGGTTTTGGGGTTGGGTTGGGGTTTGGGGGTTTGGGGTTTTGGGTTTGGGGTTTGGGTTGGGGTTTGGGGTTCTGGGGGTTTTGGGGTTTGGGGGTTTGGGGGTTGGGGGTTGGGGGTTTGGGGGTTTGGGGGTTTGGGGGTTTGGGGGGGTTGGGGTTTGGGGTTTGGGGTTTGGGTTTGGGGTTTGGGGTTTGGGGTTTTGGGGGTTTGGGGGTTTGGGGGGTTTGGGGGTTTGGGGTTGGGGGTTGGGGGTTTGGGGGTTGGGGGTTTGGGGTTTGGGGGTTTGGGGGTTTGGGGGTTTGGGGGTTGGGGGTTTGGGGGTTTGGGGTTTGGGTTTTTTGGGGTTTGGGGGTTTGGGGGTTTGGGGGTTTGGGGGTTTGGGGGTTTGGGGGTTTTGGGGTTTGGGGGCTGGGGGTTTGGGGTTTTGGGGTTTTGGGGTTTGGGGGTTTGGGGTTTTGGGGTTTTGGGGTTTGGGGGTTTGGGGTTTGGGGCTTGGGGTTTGGGGTTTAGGGTTTAGGGTTTTGAGGGGCTTCAATATGGCTTGAAGGGCTTTAAGGGTGTTGAGGGCTTTTCAGAGCTTCGGAATCATCCCAAGTCAGACCCTAAACCCTAAACCCTAAACCCTAAACCCCAAACCCCAAACCTTTTGGGGAATTTGAAGGCTATTTGGTTGGGACATGCTTCGGTCCACCCTAAACCGAGATTGGGGCCGGAAGGACCTGCTGCTTAACAACAGAAAAGAGAGGCAGTGGGAGGGGGGCTGTGAACCCTAAACCCCGAACCCCAAACCCTAAACCCAAAGCCCAAAAAACTCCAAACCCGGGCCCCAAAACTCTGCAAGTGGCGATATTCAAACCAACGCAGTTTTAGCGTAAAGCTGGATAAGGCTTATAGGGTTTGGGGTCCTGAGTTATGGGTTTAGTTTAGGGCTGAAGCCACGCGAGGGTTACATCCTGCTACGCGTAGAGCGACCTCCCCACACAACCCCGGGTTTAGGGTTTAGGGTTTAGGGTTTAGGGCTTAGGGCTTAGGGCTTAGGGCTTAAGGGCTTAAGGGCTTAAGGGGTTTAGGGTTTTAGGGTTTTAGGGTTTTAGGGTTTTAGGGTTTTAGGGTTTTAGGGTTTTAGGGTTTTAGGGTTTTAGGGTTTTAGGGTTTTAGGGTTTTAGGGTTTTAGGGTTTTAGGGTTTTAGGGTTTTAGGGTTTTAGGTTTAGGGTTTTAGGGTTTAGGGTATTTAGGGTTTAGGGTTTAGGGTTTGTTAGGGTTTAGGGTTTTAGGGTTTAGGGTTTTGGGTTTAGGGTTTTAGGGTTTTTAGGGTTTTAGGGTTTTAGGGTTTTTTAGAGTTTAGGGTTTTAGGGTTTTAGGTTTTAGGGTTTTTAGGGTTTAGGGTTTTAGGGTTTTGGGGTTTTGGGGTTTTAGGGTTTGGGATGTAGTGTGTAGGGTTTTTTAGGGTTTTAGGGTTTTAGGGTTTTAGGGTCTTAGGGTTTTAGGGTTTTTTAGGGTTTTAGGGTTTAGGGTTTTAGGGTCTTAGGGTCTTAGGGTTTTAGGGTTTTAGGGTTTTAGGGTTTTAGGGTTTTAGGGTTTTAGGGTTTTAGGGTTTTAGGGTTTTAGGGTTTTAGGGTTTTAGGGTTTTAGGGTTTTAGGGTTTTAGGGTGCTGCCGAAGCATCCATACTTTCGGTGGTGCCGTAGATTGTGTAAAGCGCCAGCCTTGGTGAGCAAGCACTTCATTCATTCATGGCTTCGTTTAGGGCTTAGGGTTTAGGGTTTAGGGTCTAGGGTCTAGGGTCTAAGTTTTAAGGTTTAGGCCTCGCTCTCAATCCCCCAATCGAAATTTCTGGCCTGTCTAGCCAGAGCTCATCAGCTACTTGGTAGACAGCGCGAACCTGAAGCTTGCTTCTCAGGTCGTGAGAGCATCCCACGTGATCCAAACTAAACCCGCAAAAACCCTCTAAGCCCTCCAAACCCTCTATAGACCACCCTCTAAACGCTCTAAGCGCTCTAAACGCTCTAAACGCTCTAAAGGCTCTAAACGCTCTAAACCCTAAACCCCACTCCTTCCCAGCCAAGTAGCCGTCGTTTGTCCATGCCTGTTCGGCACATGACTTGACTCCCGAAAAACAATCTGCGAGGCGGCAGATTCCTTGCTGTTCTCTAAGGGTCGTTTCATGGTCCCTTAGTATGGGCCCTTAGTAAAACCGAAACCCGAAACCCGAAACCCGAAACCCTAAACCCTAAACCCTAAACCCTAAACCCAGGGTAGTTTCATGGTCCCTTGGTATGGGCCCTTAACAGGGGACCCCTTTCATGCCCCTTCTATACCCTACCCAAGTTAAGGGCCCATACATCAGAACCCTGCAAAGGAGTTAAGGGGCCATATTGCTACCCTCAGAGTCCACAGGCTATTGGGAATTATCAAGCCTCTTCCTCCTGGCTCTTCGTAGCGAATGGAGGGCCCTAAAACCCCGTAAAGGGTAAATATGAGGTTTACGAAAATAGGGGACCCTAAAATAGACCCCCCGAAATCGCAGGATTCCCTTATAATCAGGACCCCGAATAAGGCATCCCAATTTCGGAAACCACCATATCTTCCCTCATTCCCTACCAAGAGCCAGTAGGTTCAGAGACTCCGAAACCGCCTATATAAGGAACGCACCTTAAACAAAATCAGGGCTCCAATTACAATTTAGGGTTTAGGGTTTAGGGTTTAGGGTTTAGGGTTTAGGGTTTAGGGTTTAGGGTTTAGGGTTTAGGGTTTAGGGTTTAGGGTTTAGGGTTTAGGGTTTAGGGTTTAGGTAGGGTTTAGGGTTTAGGGTTCAGGGTTTAGGGTTCAGGGTTCAGGGTTCAGGGTTCAGGGTTCAGGGTTCAGGGTTCAGGGTTTAGGGTTTAGGGTTTAGGGTTTAGGGTTTAGGGTTTAGGGTTTAGGGTTTAGGGTTTAGGGTTTAGGGCTTTGGAGCCTCCAAAATTCTTAGTAGTATCCCAAAAACAGCCTTCGGGGGCGCTGGCGGGATGGCGGCCATCAGTGTCTTTGCCGGGATAGGGCCGGCCGGCCTCGCTGTGAAGGGCGTGTTTAGGGTTTAGGGTTTAGGGTTTCTGGGGTTTTAGGGTCTTAGGGTCTTAGGTTTTTAGGGTTTTAGGGTTTTAGGGTTTTAGGGTTTTAGGGTTTCAGAGTTTTGGGGTTTTTGGGTTTTAGGGTTTTAGGGTTTTGGGGTTTTAGGGTTTTGGGGTTTTAGGGTTTTATGGGGTTTTGGGTTTTTTTGGGTTTTAGGGTTTTCGGGCTAGTCTTGCATGTTGGGGGCGCTAGACCCTAGATCCGAAGCTCCAAACCCTAGATCTGCTCTCCTTTGGAGCTTTGCCCAGAAAGGGACTCAGCCATTTTCGGGGACTTAGGAGCCAGAAAAAAGGAGACTCTTAGGAGCCATATGAAGCAGGGTTTTTTATTACTGTTATTGGTGAGTGTATATAAGGTTCCTTTTTAAAGTTGGTGAGTGTATGTTTTTGGTGTCCTTTTGGGGGTACAAGAAATATAAACCCTACTTCATATAGTAGGGGACTAGGCATATATTCGGGGGGACTGAGGAGGCTTCTATCTGAGTCTTGGGTAGTTGAAACGTGGCTTCTATGTCCTATGTGCCCATGACGAGCTCCGAGTACACCCCCAACAGCAGCGAAACCAGAAGGGATATACATACATCTCTATAGGATTTATAAGAAAAACATACATATATTACTGAAAAGAAATGTCTGTATATGTCTATATATATATATATACAAAATGAGACCTAAGGGTCCATAAAACAGATCACCCCGCACCGGACGGTGGGATGCTGCCAGGTGGCGCGAAGGACATGTTTTCGACGCTGCGGACCTCGGAGGGTGTAGGGTTTAGGGTTTAGGGTTTAGGGTTTAGGGTTTAGGGTTTGGGGTTTAGGGTCCAGGGCAGGCATCAAGCGTTTAACCTTTGAAGTTGCGCCAACATCTCCATATCAGCCCGTGGAAGAACTGGAAACCGTGATAATGCGGAACCCCAAACCCTAAACCCTAAGCCCTGAGGTTCTGGCCATCTCGGGGCCACCACTGCCTGAAAGCAGAACGGCACAGCAGCAACTCAACAAGCGGGTGTACTGAAATACAGTAACCTGCGAACCCTCGGGTTCTTTTCCAGGAAAGTGAACCCAGATGTTAAGCCACTCTAAAGCCGACGTCCGACACCCGAAACCCGAAACCCTTACCCCTAAACCCTGAACCCTAAACCCTAAACCCTGAATCCTAAACCCTAAACCCTAGACCCAAAACCCTAAACCCTAAACCACCAAGCCAAAGGTACCAGCAGTGGCGTGGCGGCTTCCTTCGGCGTCGCTGGATGGCACCTCTGAGGCAAAGCTATCTCCCTTGGAGTGCCAGTTTGCTTCAGGGTTTATAGGGTTTATAGGGTTTATAGGGTTTATAGGGTTTATAGGGTGTATAGGGTTTATAGGGTTTATAGGGTTTATAGGGTTTATAGGCTTTATAGGGTTTATAAGGTTTTTTTGGGTTTATAGGGTTTACAGGGTTTATAGGGTTTAGGGTTTCTGATGGCCCATTTGCCACAGTTTGCGTGAGGCACATCAACGGACGTCCTGTTTCAAAGGCCACCTGATAAACCAAAGTGCCCCAAGCAAACTTGCCGCATCCACGGTGCCCCTAAACCCTAAACCCTAAACCCTAAACCCTAAACCCTAAACCCTAAACCCTAAACCCTAAACCCTAAACCGTAAACCCTAAACCCTAAACCCTAAACCCTAAACCCTAAACCCTAAACCCTAAACCCTCAGCCCTAAACCCCGAAACCATAAAACTGAAAGCCCTGAACCCCTACACCCTTAAACCTGAACCCTAAACCCTAAACCCTAAACCCTAAACCCGAAACCCTAAACCCTAAACCCGAAAGGGCCTTGATGGAGTTCGGCGTGGTTGGCTG